>JACGDI010001317.1:0-11490 GCA_014898725.1 Jacaranda copaia
AAACGAGGTAGGGAAATTGAGTATATTTCAATGGAATTGAGTACAAATCCAGAACAAACAGAGTATAAAATGTGTTTCGTCGAAATACACTTCGATTCTAAGGACAATTTGAGCACAATTTGAGGCCATTGAAGTACAAACAAATAAAAGCAGAGTATAAAATATGTTTCTTTGAAATTCACATCAACTCAACTGAAACAAGGCAAGGAATTTGAGTACAATTCGAAGGAAGTGAGTACAAATTCGGAACAAATAAGGTATAAAATGTGTTTTGCTGAAGTACACATTGATTCTAATTACAATTTGAGTACAATTTGAGGCCATTGAAATACAAACAAAAATAAAAATAGAGTATAAAATGTATTTTTTTTTTGAAGTACACTTCAATTCAACTGAAACGAATAAAGGAATTTGAGTACAATTCGAAAGAATTGAGTACAAATCTAGAACAAACAAAATATAAAATATGTTTCCTTGAAGTATGCTTCGATTCAGATGAAATAGATTATAAAGTGTGATTCCTTGAAATTCACTTCAATTCAACATAAATGAGTTTGGGAATTTGAATTCAATTTGAAGAAAGTTATCAACAAACCCGTAACAAACAAAGTATAAAATGTATTTCATTAATGTGCACTTCGATTCCAATGAAAATTTGTGTACAATTTGAGACTAATGAAGTACATACAAAAAAAAATAGAGTAGAAAATGTGTTTCATTGAAGTTCACTTCAATTCAACTGAAACGAGATAGGGAATTTAAGTATAATTCAAAAGAATTTAGTACAAATCTAGAAAAAATAAAGTATAAAATGTGTTCCGTTGAAGTACACTTCAATTCCAACAACAATTTGAGTACGATTTAAGGGCATTGAAGTACAAACCAAGAAAAACTAGAGTATAAAATGTGTTTCTTTGAAGTACACTTCAATTCAACTGAAACGAATAAAGGAATTTGAGTACAATTTGAAAGAATTGAGTACAAATCTAGAACAAAAGTATAAAATACATTTCACTGAAGTATACTTCGATTCAAATGAACATTTGAGTATGATAGAGGCCATTGATTTACAAACCAAATAAAATAGATTATAAAATGTGATTCCTTGAAATTCACTTCAATTCAGTAGAAACGAGGTTGGAAATTTGAGTTCAATTCGAAGAAAGTTATGTACAAACCCGTAACAAACAAAGTATAAAATGTGTTTCATTGAAGTACACTTCAGTTCCAATGAAAATTTGTGTACAATTTGAGGCCATTGAAGTATATATAAAAAACAGAGTATAAAATGTATTTCATTGAAGTTCACTTCAATTCAACTGAAACAAGGTAGGGAATTTCAGTACAATTCGAAAGAATTTAGTATAATTCTAGAAAAAATAAAGTATAAAATGTGTTTCATTGGAGTACACTTCGATTCCAATAACAATTTAAGTATGATTTGAGGGAATGGAAGTACAAACCAAGAAAAAATAGAGTATAAAATGTATTTCTTTGAAGTTCACATCAATTCAGCTAAAACAAGGTTGGGAATTTGAGTATAATTTGATGAAAGTGAAGTACAAACTCGGAACAAACAAAGTATAAAATATATTTTGTTGAAGTACACTTTGATCAATGATAATTTGAGTACAATTTGAGGCCATTGAAGTACAAACAAAAAACATAGAGTATAAAATATGTTTCTTTGAAGTTAACATCCATTCAACTGAAATAAAGTAGGAAATTTGGGTACAATTCGAAGGAAGTGAGTACAAATCCAGAACAAACAAAGTATAAAATGTGTTTTGTTGAAGTACACATCGATTCCAATGACAATTTGAGTACAATTTGAGATAATTGAAGTACAAACCGACAAAACATATAGTATAAAATATGTTTCAATGAAGTTCACATCAATTCAAAAGAAACAAGGCAAGTAATTTGAGCACAGTTTGAAAGAAGAGAAGTAAAAACTCAAAACAAATAAAGTATAAAAGGTGTTTCGTTGAACTACACTTCGATTCCAATAAAAATTTGAGTTCGATTTGAGAAAATTGAAGTACAAACAAAAAAAATATAGTATAAAATGTGTTTCTTTGAAGTTCACTTCAATTAAACTAAAACGAGGTAGAAAATGTGAGTACAATTTGAAGGAATTGAATACAGATCTAGAACAAACAAAGCTTAAAAGGTGTTTCATTGAAGTGCACTTCGACTTCAAGGATAATATGACTATGATTTGAGGGAATAGAAGTACAAACCATGAAAAAAATATAGTACAAAATGTGTTTCTTTGATATTTACTTCAATTCAACTAAAATGAGGTAGGTAATTTAAGTACAATTCGAAAGAAGAGAAGTAAAAACTCATAAGAAATAAAGTATAAAAAGTGTATCGTTGAACTATACTTCGATTCCAATGATAATTTGAATACAATTTGAGAGCATTAAAGTACAAATCAAGAAAAAAACATAATATCAAATATGTTTCCTTGAAATTCACTTTAATTCAACATAAAAGAAGTGGGGAATTTGAGTTCAATTCAAAGGAAGTTATGTACAAGCCCGGAACAAACAAAGTATAAAATATGTTTTGTTGAAGTACACTTCGATACCAATAAGAATTTGAGTATAATTTGAGGCCATTGAAGTACAAACAAAAAAAAAGTATAAAATGTGTTTCTTTGAAGTTCACTTCAATTCAGCTAAAACGAGTTAGGGAATTCGAGAATGATTCGGAGGAATTGAGTATAAAATCTAGAACAAATAAAGTATAAAATGTGTATCATTGAAGCACACTTCAATTCCAATGAGAATTTGGGTATGATTTGAGGGAACTGAAGTACAAACCAACAAAAAACGGCGTATAGTATAGGTTTCTTTGAAGTTCACTTTAATTCAATAGAAATGAAACAGGAAATTTGAGTACAATTCGAAGGAAGTGAAGTACAAATCAAGAACAAACAAAGTATAAAATGTGTTTCGTTGAAGTACACTTCAATTCCAATGACAATTTCAGTACGATTTGAGGGAATTGAAGTACAAACCGAGAAAAAATATAGTATAAAATGTGTTTCAATGAAGTTCACATCAATTCAATAGAAACGAGGCATGTAATTTGAGTACAATTCAAAAGAAGAGAAGTAAAAACCCAAAACAAATAAAGTATAAAAAGTGTTTTGTTGAACTACACTTCGATTCTAATAAAAATTTGAGTACGATTTGAGAAAATTGAAGTACAAACATAAAAAAACATAGTATAAAATGTGTTTCTTTGAAGTTCACTTCAATTAAACTGAAACAAGGCAGGGAATTTGAGTACAATTCGAAGGAAATGAAGAACTACCTAGAAACAAACACAGTATGAAATGTGTTTTGTTGAACTACACTTCGATTCCAATGATAATTTGAATACGATTTGAGAGCATTAAAGTGCAAATGCAGAAAAAATAGAGTATAAAATATGTTTCTTTGAAGTTCACTTCAATTAAATTGAAACATGGCAAGGAATTTGGGTACAATTCAAAGGAATTGTGTACAAATCCAGAACAAACATTGTATAAAATGTGTTTCGTTGAAGTACACTTCGATTTCAATGAAAATTTGAGTATAATTTAAGGCCATTGAGGTACAAACAAAAAAAATAGAGTATAAAATGTGTTTCTTTGAAGTTCACTTCAATTTAACTGAAACGAGGCAGAAACATTGAGTACAATTCTAAGGAATTGAGTTCAAATTCATAACAAATAAAGTATAAAATGTGTTTTATTGAATTACACTTCAATTCCAATGACAATTTGAGAGCAATTTGAGGGAATTGATGTACAAATCAAGAAAAAATGGCGTATAAAATATATCTTCTTGAAGTTCACTTCAATTCAACATAAACGAGGCCGAAAATTTGAGTACAATTAGAAGAAAGTGAAGTACAAACCCAAAAAAGCAATTATAAAATGTGTTTCGTTGAAGTACACTTTGATTCCAACAACAATTTGAGTACAATTTGAGGCCATTGATGTACAAACAAAACAAAACAGAGTATAAAATGTGTTTCAATGAAGTTCGCTTCAATTCAACTGAAACGAGGCAAGGAATTTGAGTTCAATTCGAAGGAAGTGAAGTACAAATTCAGAACAAACAAAGTATAAAATGTGTTTTGTTAAGGTACATTTCGATTCCAATGAGAATTTGAGTACGATTTGAGTTAATTGAATTACAAACCAAGAAAAGAGAGAGTATAAAATATATTTCTATAAAGTTCACATCAATTCAATTAAAATGGGACAAGAAATTTAGGTACAATTTGAAGGAATTGAAGTTTAAACCTAGAACAAACAAAGTATAAAATGTGTTTAAATTACGTACACTTCGATTCCAATAACAATTTGAGTACAATTTGAGGGCATTAAAGCACAAACCAAGGAAAACCAAAGTAGAAAATGTGTTTATTTGAAGTTCACTTCAATCTAACTGAAATAAAGCAGAGAATTTGAGTACTATTCAAAAGAAGTTAAGTACAAACTCATAGCAAACAAAGTGTAAAATATGCTTTGTTGAAAGACACTTTGGTTACAATGACAATTTTAGTATGATTTGAGGGCATTGAAGTACAAACCAAAAAACAAATAGATTATAAAATGTGTATAATTGAAATTAACTTCAATTCAACTGAAATGAAGCACGAAATTTGAAAAAAATTCGAAAGAATTGAGTACAAATCTAGAATAAACAAAGCATAAAATGTGTTTCATTGAAGTACACTTTGATTCCAATGACAATTTGAATATGATTTGAGGGCATTAAAGTAAAAATCAAGAAAAACAAAGTATAAAATTTGTTTCTTTGAAATTCACTTCAATTAAACTGAAACGTGGCAGGGAATTTGAGTACAATTCAAAGGAATTGAGTACAAATTCAGATCAAACAAAGTATAAAATGTGTTTCGTTATAGTACACTTCGATTCTAATGATAATTTGGGTACACTTTGTGGCCATTGAAGCACAACCAAAAACAAAAATAGAGTATAAAATGTGTTTCTTTGAAGTTCACTTCAATTCAACTGAAACGAGATTGGGAATTTGAGTACAATTCGGAGGAATTGAGTACAAATCTAGAACAAATAAAGTATAAAATATGTTTCATTGAAGTACACTTCGATTCCAAAGATAATTTGAGTACGATTTGAGGAAATTGATGTACAAACCAAGAAAAAACGGTGTATAAAATATGTTTCTTTAAAGTTCACTTCAATTCAATAAAAATGAGGCAAAAAATATGAATACAATTCAAAGGAAGTGAAGTACAAAATCAGAACAAACAAAGTATAATATATGTTTCGTTGAAGTACACTACGATTCCAATGACAATTTGAGTGTGATTTGAGGGAATTGAAGTACAAACAAAAACAAAACATACTATAGAATGTGTTTCACCTATGATCATTTCAATTCAACAAAAACGAGGCAGGTAATTTGAATACAATTCAAAAGAAAAGAAGTAAAAACCATAACAAAAAAAAAAGAAAAAGTATTTCATTGAAATACACTTCGATTTGAATGACAATTTGAATACAATTTGAGGGCATTAAAGTACAAATCAAGAACAAATAGAGTACAAAATGTGTTCCTTTGAAATTCACTTCAATTCAACTGAAACGAGGTAGGAAATTTGAGTACAACTCAATGGAGTTAAGTATAAATCCAGAACCAACAAAGTACAAAATGTGTTTTGTTGAACTACACTTCGATTCTAATAATAATTTGAGTACAATTTGAGGAAATTGAAGAACAAACCAAGAAAAAAAGGCGTACAAAATATGTTTTTTTAAAGTTCACTTCACTTCAATAGAAACGAGGCCGAAAATTGGAGTACAATTCAAAGAAAATGAAGTACAAATCCAAAAAAAACAAATATAAAATGTGTTTCATTGAAGTCTACTTGGATTTTGATGACAATTTGAGTACAATTTGAGGCCATTGAAGTTCAAACAAAAAAAAATAGAGTATAAAATGTGTTTCTTTAAAGTTCACTTTAATTCAACTAAAACGAGGCCAATAATTTGAGTACAATTTGAAAGAATTGAGTACAAATCAAGCACAAACAAAGTATAAAATGTGTTTTGTTGAAGTACTCTTCGATTCCAATAACAATTTGAGTACATTTTAAGGGAATGGAAGTACAAACAAAAAAAATAGAGTATAAAATGAGTTTCTTTAAAGTTCTCTTCAATTCAATTGAAACGTGGCATGAAATTTGAGTACAATTCGATGAAAATGAAGTACAAACCCAAAACAAACAAAGTATGAAATGTGTTTTGTTGAATTACACTTCAATTCCAATGATAATTTCAGTACAATTTAGTGGAATTGAAGTACAGACAAAACAAATAGAGTATAAAATGTGTTTCATTAAAGTTCACTTCAATTCAACTAAAACGAGGAAGGAAATTTGAGTTCAATTCGAAGGAAGTGAAGTACAAACTCGGAACAAACAAAGAATAAAATGAGCTTTGTTCAAGTACACTTCGATTCCTACAAGAATTTGAGTACAATTTGAGTTAATTAAAGTACTAACCAAGAAAAAACAAAGTACAAAATATGTTTCTATAGAGTTCACATCAATTTAATTGAAATGAGACAGCTAATTTGAATACAATTTAAAGGAATTGAAGTACAAACCTGTTAAAAATAAAGTATAAAATGTGTTTCAATGAAGTACACTTCAATTCTAATGATAATTTGAGTACGATTTGAAGGCATTAAAGCACAAACCAAGGAGAAATAAAGTATAAAATGTGTTTCTTTCAAGTTCACTTCAATCCAACTGAAATAAAGCAGAGAATTTGAGTACAATTAGAAGAAAGTGAGGTACAAACCAAAAAAAAAGCAATTATAAAATGTGTTTCGTTGAAGTAGACTTTGATTCCAATGATAATTTGAGTATGATTTGGGTGCAATGAAGTACAAACAAAAAAAACACAGTGTATAAAATGTGTTTCAATGAAGTTCACTTAAATTAAACTAAAATGAGGCAGGAAATTTGAGTATAATTTGAATAAATTGTGTAGAAACCCAGAAGAAACAAAGTATAAATTGTATTTCATTGAAGCACACTTCAATTTTAATGATAAATTGACTATGACTTGAGGAAATTGAAGTACAATCCAAAAAGAAACAACGTATAAAATATGTTTCTTTGAAGTTCGCTTCAATTCAACAGAAACAAGATAGGAAATTTGAGTAGAATTCGAAGGTAGTGATGTATGAACCTATAACAAACAAAGTATAAAATATCTTTCGTTGAAGTACACTTCAAATCCAATGACAATTTGAGTACGATTTGAGGGAATTAAAGTACAAACTAAGAGAAAATAGAGTATTAAATGTGTTTTTCTGAAGTTCACTTCAATTCAGCTGAAACGAGGTAGGGAATTTGAGTACAATTCCGAGGAATTGTACAAATCCAAAACAAATAAAGTATAAAATGTGTTTCGTTAAAGTACACTTCAATTCTAATGACAATTTGAGTACGATTTAAGTGAATTGAAGTACAAACCAAGAAAAAATGTTGTATAAAATATGTTTATTTGAAGTTCACTTCAATTTAATAAAAATGAGGTAGGAAATTTGAGTACAATCCAAAGGAAGTGAAGTACAAATTAGAACAAACAAAGTATAAAATGTGTTTCGTTTAAGTACACTTTGATTCTAATGACAATTTGAGTATGATTTGTAGGAACTGAAGTACAAATCGAGAAAAAACATAATATAAAATGTGTTTCTTCTATGTTCATTTCAATTCAACAGAAACAAGGCAGGTAATTTAAGTACAATTCGAAAAAGAGAAGTAAAAAGCCAGAGCAAAAAATATAGAAAAAGTGTTTTGTAAACTACCATTCGATTCCAATGACAATTTGAATACAATTTAAGGGCTTTAAACTACAAATCAAGAACAAACAGAGTATAAAATATGTATCTTTGAGGTTCACTTCAATTCAACTGAAACAACGCAGGGAATTTGAGTACAGTTTAATGCAATTAAGTAGAAATCCAGAACTAACAAAGTAGAAAATGTGTTTCGTTGAACTACAAAATATGTTTTTTTAAAGTTCACTTCAATTCAACGGAAATGATGCCGAAAATTGGAGTACAATTCAAAGAAAGTGAAGTACAAATCCAAAAAAAGCAAATATAAAATAGCTTTCATTGAAGTACACTTGGATTCCGATGATGATTTGAGTACAATTTGAGGCCATTGAAGTACAAACAAAAAAAATAGAGTATAAAATATGTTTCTTTGAAGTTCACTTCAATTCAATTGAAACGAGGCCGGGAATTTGAGCATAATTTGAAAGAATTGAATACAAATCTAGAACAAACAAAGAATAAAATGTGTTTTGTTGAAGTACTCTTCGATTCCAATAACAATTTTTGTACAATTTGAGGGAATTGAAGTACAAACAAAAAAAAACAGAGTATAAAATGAGTTTCTTTGAAGTTCTCTTCAATTCAATTGAAATGTGGCATGAAATTTGAGCACAATTTGACAGAAATGAAGTACAAACCCAGAACAAACAAAGTATGAAATGTGTTTCATTGAATTATACTTCGATTCCAATTAAAATTTCAGTACGATTTAGTGGAATTGAAGTACATACATAAAAAAAAGACTATAAAATGTGTTTCATTAAAGTTAACTTCAATTCAACTAAAATGAGGAAGAAAATTTCAGTTCAATTTGAAGGAAGTGAAGTACAAACTCGGACCAAACAAAGTATAAAACGTGTTTTGTTCAAGTACACTTCGATTCCAATAAGAATTTGGGTACAATTTGAGTTAATTAAAGTACAAACCAAGAAACAAAAAGTATAAAATATGTTTCTATAAAGTTCACATCAATTCAATTGAAATAAGGTAGCCAATTTGAGTACAATTCAAAGGAATTAAAGTACAAACCCATAACAAAGTATAAAATGTGTTTCAATGAAGTACACTTTGATTCCAATCACAATTTGAGTACGATTTGAAGGCATTAAAGCACAAACCAAGGAGAAACAAAGTATAAAATGTGTTTCTTTGAAGTTCACTTCAATCCAACTGAAATAAAGTAGAGAATTTGAGTCCTATTTAATGGACATTAAGTACAAACTCAGAACAAACAAAGTATAAAATATGTTTCGTTGAAGTACACTTTGATTCCAATAACAATTTGAGTATGGTTTGAGGGCATCGAAGTACAAACAAAAAAAATAGAGTATAAAATGTGTTTCAATGAAGTTCACTTAAATTCAACTGAAACAAGGCAGAAAATTTGAGTACAATTCGAAGGAATTGTGTAGAAACCCAGAACAAACAAAGTACAAAATGTGTTTCATTGAAGTACACTTCGATTCTAATGATAAATTGACTACGATTCAACAAAAATGAGACAGAAAATTTGAGTAGAATTCAAAGGTAGTAATGTACAAACCAAGAACAAACAAAGTATAAAATATCTTCCGTTGAAGTGCACTTCGATTCCAACGACAATTTGAGTACAATTTGAGAGAATTGAAGTACAAACCAAGAAAAAATATAGTATGAAATTTGTTTCTTTGATATTCACTTCATTTCAACTAAAACAAGATAGGTAATCTGAGTACAATTCGAAAGAAGAGATGTAAAATCCCAGAACATATAAAGTATAAAAAGTGTTTCATTGAACAACACTTCGATCCCAATGATAATTTGAATACGATTTGAGGGCATTAAAGTATAAATCAAAAAAAAATTGAGTATTAAATGTATTTTTTTGAAGTTCACTTCAATTCAACTGAAACGTGATAGGGAATATAAGTACAACTTAAAAGAATTGAGCACAATCCAAAATAAACTAAGTATAAAATGTGTTTCGTTGAAGTACACTTCAATTCCAATGATAATTTGAGTACAATTTAAGGCCATTGAAGTGCAATGAAAATAAAATAGAGTATAAAATGTGTTTTTTTGAAGTTCACTTCAGTTATATTGAAACGTGGCAAGGAATTTGGGTACAATTCAAAGGAATTGAGTAGAAATCCAGAAAAAACGCTGTATAAAATGTGTTTTGTTGAAGTACACTTTGATTCTAATGATAATTTGAGCACAAATTGAGGCTATTGAGCTACAAACAAAAAAAAAAACAGAATATAAAATGTGTTTCTTTAATGTTCACATCAATTCAACTGAAATGATGCAGAAAATTTCAGTTCAATTTGAAGGAAGTAAAGTACATACTCGAAATAAATAAGGTGCAAAGTATGTTTTGTTGAAGTACACTTTAATACTAATGAGAATTTGAGTACAATTTAAGTTTGTTGAAGTGCAAACGAAGAAAAAATAGTGTATAAAATGTGTTTCATCAAAGTTCACATCAATTCAATTGAAAGAGGCAAGGAATTTCAGTATAATTCAAAGGAATTGAAGTACAAACATAGAACAAATAAAGTACAAAATTAGTTTCATTGAAGTACATGCTGATTCTAATGGCTATTTGAGTACAATTTAAGGGCATTAAAGCATAAACCAAGAAAAAATAAAGTGTAAAATGTGTTTCTCTGAATTTTACTTCAATTCAACTAAAATAAGGCAAAGAATTTGAGTACAATTTGAAGGAAGTTAAGCACAAACTCGAAACCAACAAAGTATAAAACTTGTTTCATTGAAGTATACTTCGATTCCAATGATAATTTGAGTACAATTTGAGTTAATTAAAGTACAAACCAAGAAAAGAAAAAGCATAAAATGTATTTCTTTGAAGTTCAGTTCAATTAATGGAAACTAGGTAGGGAGTACAATTTGAAGGAAGTGAAGAACAGCCTAGGAACAAACAAAGTATGAAATGTGTTTCGTTGAAGTACACTTCAATTCCAATGACAATTTGAATACAATTTGAAGGCATTAAAGTACAAATCTAGAAAAAACAGAGTATAAAATGTGTTTCTTGGAAGTTCACTTCAATTAAATTGAAACGTGGCAAGGAATTTAGGAACAATTCAAAGGAATTGAATACAAATCCAGAACAAACATTGTATAAAATGTGTTTTGCTAAAATATACTTTGATTCCAATGACAATTTGAGTACAATTTGAGGCTATTGAGGTACAAACAAAAATAAAAGTAAAAAATGTGTTTCTTTGAAATTCACATCAATTCAACTGAAATGAGGTAGGAAAATTGAGTACAATTCGGAGGAATTGAGTTCAAATTTAGAACAAACAAAGTATAAAATGTGTTTCATTGAATTACACTTCGATTCTATTGACAATTTGAAAGCAATTTGAGGAAATTGATGTACAAACCAAGAAAACAATGGCGTATAAAATATGTTTCTTTGAAGTTCACTTCAATTCAATAGAAACAAGGTCAAAAATTTGAGTACAATTAGAAGAAAGTGAAGTACAAACCCAAAAAAAGCAGTTATAAAAAGTATTTTGTTGAAGTAAACTTTGATTCCAATGAAAATTTGAGTACAATTTGAGGCCATTGAAGT
>JACGDI010001317.1:11516-26757 GCA_014898725.1 Jacaranda copaia
AAAAAAAAAAAAAAAAAAACAGAGAATAAAATGTGTTTCAAAAAAGTACACTTCAATTCAACAGAAACGAGGCAAGAAATTTGAGTTCAATTCGATGGAAGTGAAGTACAAACTTAGAGCAAACATAGTAATGTGTTTCTTCTATGTTCATTTCAATTCAACAGAAACAAGACAAGTAATTTAAGTGCAATTCGAAAGAAAAGATGTAAGAACCCATAATAAAAAAAATAGAAAAAGTGTTTCGTTGAACTACGCTTTGATTCCAATGACAATTTGAATACAATTTGAGGGCATTAAAGTACAAATCAAGAACAAACAGGGTATAAAATGTGTTTCTTTGAAGTTTACTTCAATTTAACTTAAACGAGGCAGGGAATTTGAGTACAATTCAATGGAATTAAGTATAAATCCCGAACCAACAAAGTATAAATATGTTTCTTTGAGCTACACTTCGATTCCAATAATAATTTGAGTACGATTTGAGTTAATTGAAGTACAAACCAAGAAACACAGGCGTACAAAATATGTTTCTTCAAAGTTCACTTCAATTCAACAAAAACGATGCCAAAAATTGGAGTACAATTTGAAAAAAGTGAAGTACAAACCCAAAAAAAGCAAATATAAAATGTGTTTTATTGAAGTACACTTGGATTCCGATCATAATTTGAGGCCATTGAAGTACAAATAAAAGAAACAGAGTATAAAATGTGTTTCTTTGAAGTTTACTTCAATTCAATTGAAACGAGGCTAAAAATTTGATTACAATTTAAAATAATTGAGTACAAATTTAGAACAAACAAAGTATTAAATGTGTTTTGTTGAAGCACTCTTCGATTCCAATAATAATTTGAGTACAATTTGAGGGAATGGAAGTACAAACAAGAAAAACAAAGTATAAAATGAATTTCTTTGAAGTTCGCTTCAATTTAATTGAAACGTGGCATGAAATTTGAGTACAACTCGACATAAATGAAGTACAAATCCAGAACAAGCAAAGTATGAAATATATTTCGTTGAATTACACTTCGATTCCAATGATAATTTCAGTTCAATTTAGTGTAATTGAAGTACATACAAAAAAAATAGAGTATAAAATGTGTTTCATTAAAGTTCACTTCACTTCAACTGAAACGAGGAAGGGAATTTGAGTTCAATTCAAAGGAAGTGAGGTACAAATTCGGAACAAACAAAGTATAAAATGTGTTTTGTTCAAATACATTTCGATTCCAACAAGAATTTGAGTACGATTTGAGTTAATTAAAGTACAAACCAAGAAAAAATGGAGTATAAAATATGTTTCTATAAAGTTTACATCAATTCAATTGAAATGAGGCAGCCAATTTGAGTACAATTCGAAGGAATTGAAGTACAAACTCGTAATAAATAAAGTACAAAATGTGTTTCAATGAAGTATACTTCAATTCCAATGACAATTTGAGTACGATTTGAAGGCATTAAAGCACAAACCAAGGAGGAACAAAGTATAAAATGTGTTTTTTTTAAGTTCACTTCAATCTAACTGAAATAAAGCAGAGAATTTGAATACTATTTGAAGGACGTTAAGTACAAACTCAGAACAAACAAAGTTAAAATATGTTTCGTTGAATTACACTTTTATTCCAATGACAATTTGAATATGATTTGAGGGCATTAAAGTACAAACAAAATAGAAACAGAGTATAAAATATGTTTATTTGAAGTTCACTTCAATTTAGTTGAAGCAAGGTACGGAATTTGAGTACAATTCAGTGGAATTAAGTATAAATCCAGAACCAACAAAGTATAAAATGTGTTTCGTTGAACTACACTTCAATTCCGATAATAATTTGAGTACTATTTGAGTTAATTGAAGTACAAACCAAGAAAAAAAGGCGTACAAAATATATTTCTTCAACGTTCACTTCAATTCAACAGAAATGATGCTGAAAATTGGAGTACAATTCGAAGAAGGTAAAGTACAAACCCAAAAAAAGCAAATATAAAATGTGTTTCATTGAAGTACACTTGGATTCCAGTGACAATTTGAGTACAATTTGAGGCCATTGAAATACAAACAAAAAATAATAGAGTCTAAAATGTGTTTCTTTGAAATTTACTTCAATTCAACTGAAATGAGGCCAGGAATTTGTGTACAATTCAGAAGAATTTAGTACAAATTTAGAACAAACAAAGTATAAAATGTGTTTTGTTGAAGTACTCTTCAATTCCAATAACAATTTGAGTACGATTTGAGGGAATAGAAGTACAAACAAAAAAAATAGAGTATAAAATGAGTTTTTTTGAAGTTCTCTTCAATTCAATTGAAACGTGGCATGAAATTTAAGTACATTTGACAAAAATGAAGTACAAACCCTGAACAAACAAAATATGAAATGTGTTTTGTTAAATTACACTTCGATTCCAATGATAATTTCAGTACAATTTAGTGTAATTGAAGTACATAAAAAAACAATAGAGTATCAAATGTGTTTTATTAAAGTTCACTTCAATTCAACTGAAATGAGGAAGGGAATTTGAGTTCAATTCGAAGGAAGTGAAGTACAAACACGTAACAAACAAAGTATAAAATGTGTTTTGTTCAAGTACACTTTGATTCCAACAAGAATTTGAGTATGATTTGAGTTAATTAAAGTACAAACCAAGAAAAAATAGAGCATAAAATATGTTTCTATAAAGTTCACATCAATTCAATTGAAATAAGGCAGCCAATTTGAGTACAATTCGAAGGAATTGAAGTACAAACCTATAACAAACAAAGTATAAAATGTGTTTATTTGAAGTTTACTTCAATCCAACTGAAATAAAGCAGAGAATTTGAGTACTATTTATTAGACGTTAAGTATAAACTCAGAACAAACAAAGTATAAAATATATTTCGTTAAATTACACTTTGATTCCAATGACAATTTGAGTATGATTTGAGGGCATTGAAGTGCAAAAAAAAATAAAAATAGAGTATAAAATGTGTTTCTTTGAAGTTTACTTCAATTCAGCTGAAATGAGACAGAGAATTTGAGTACAATTTGAAGAAATTGCGTAGAAATCCGGAACAAAGAAAGTGTAAAATGTGTTTCATTGATGTACACTTCAATTCTAATGATAATTTGACAACAACTTAAGGGAATTGAAGTACAAACCAAGAAAACATGCCGTATAAAATATGTTTCTTTGAAGTTCACTTCGATTCAATAAAAACGAGATAGGAAATTTGAGTACAATTCAAAGAAAGGGATGTACAAACCCAGAACAAGCAAAGTATGACATGTCTTTCGTTGAAGTGCACTTTGATTCCAATGACAATTTGAGTACTATTTGAATAAAGTTAAGTACACACTCGGAACAAACAAAGTGTAAAATGTGTTTCATTGAAGTACACTCTAATTTCAATGATAATTTGAGTATGATTTGACAGCATTGAAGTACAAACCAAATAAAAAGATTATAAAATTTGTTTCCTTGAAATTCACTTCAGTTCAACTGAAACGAAGTAGAAAATTTGAGTACAATTTGAAAGAATTGAGTATAAATCTAAAACAAACAAAGTGTAAAATGTATTTCATTGAAGTACACTTCAATTTCAATGACAATTTGAGTACAATTTGAGGCCATTGAAGTACAAACAAAAATAACAATAGAGTATAAAATGTGTTTTTTTTATGTTCAGTTCAATTCAACTGAAACGAAGCTGGGAATTTGAGTAAAATTCGAAAGAATTGAGTACAAATTAAGAACAAACGAAGTATAAAATATGTTTTGTTGAAGTACACATCGATTCCAATAACAATTTGAGTATGATTTGATGGAATTGAAGTAGAAACAAAAAAAAGAGTATAAAATGAGTTTCTTTGAAGTTTATTTCAATTCAATTAAAACATGGCACAAAATTTGAGTACAATTCAATGAAATTGAAGTATAAACCAGGAACAAACAAAGTATAAATTGTATTTTGTTGAAATACACTTCAATTCCAATGATAATTTCAATACAATTTAGGAGAATTGATGTACATACAAAAAAAAATAGAGTATAAAATGTGTTTCTCTGATATTCACTTCAATTCAACTGAAATGAGGCAGGGAATTTGAGTACGATTTGAGGGCATTGAAGTACAAACCAAAACAAATAAAGTATAAAATGTGTTTCCTTGAAATTCACTTCAATTCAACTAAAATGATGTTGGAAATTTGAGAACAATTCGAAGGAGGTGAAGTACAAAACTGAACAAACAAAGCGTAAAATGGGTTTCGTTTAAATACACTTTGATTCCAACAACAATTTGAATACGATTTGAATCAATTGAAGTAAAAGCCACGGAAAACAAAGTATAAATTGTGTTTCTTTGAAGTTCACTTCAATTTAATTGAAATGAGCTAGGAAACTTTAATATAATTTGAAGGAAGTGAAATACAAACCCTCAACAAACAAAGTTTAAAATGTGTTTTGCGGAAACACAAATCGATTTCAATGATAATTTGAGTACAATTTGATGGAATTGAAGCTTAAAAAAGACAAAACAAGGTAAGAAATGTGCATCTTTGAAGTTCACTTCACTTCAACTGAAATGAGGAAGGAAATTTGAGTACAATTCGTAGGAATTGAGTACAAATCTAAAACAAACAAAGTATGAAATTTGTTTCGTTGAAATACACTTCTATTCCAATGACAATTTGAGTACAATTTGAGTTAATTAGAGTACAATACAAGAAAACACAAAGTGTAAATTGTATTTCTTTGAAGTCCACTTCAATTTAACTTAAACGAGGTAGGAAATTTGAGTACGAATTGAAGGAAGTGAAGTACAAATCCCAAACAAAAAAAGTATAAAATGTGTTTAGTTAAAATACATTTTGGTTTCAATGACAATTTGAGTACGATTTGAGTTAATCAAAGTACAAACCAAGAAAAAATAAAGTATAAAATGTGTTTCTTTGAAATTAATTTTAATTCAACTGAAACGAGGTAAGAAATTTAAGTATAATTTGAAGAAAGTAAAGTACCAACCCATAACAAACAAAGTATACAATGTATCTCATTGAAATGCACTTCAATTTCAATGACAATTTGAGTACAATTTGGGGGCATTGAAGTAAAAAAGGAGAAAAAATGGTGTATAAAATGTGTTTCTTTGAAGTTCGCTTCAATTCAACTGAAACGAGGTAGGAAATTTGACTACAATTTGAAGAAAGTCAAGTACAAACCCAGAACAAACAAAGTATAAAATGTGTTTCATTGAAGTACACTTTGATTACAATGATAATTTCAATACAATTTGATGGAATTGAATTACAAACAAAAAATAATAGAGGACAAAATATGTTTTTTTGAAGTTCACTTCAATTCAATTGAAACAAGGCAAGGAATTTAAGTAAAATTCAAAGGAATTGTGGGACAAACTCAGAACAAACAAAGTATAAAATGTGTTTCTTCAAAGTTCACTTCAATTTAAATAAAACAAGGTAGGGAATTTGAGTACAATTTTAAGGAAGTAAAGTACAAAACTAGAACAAACAATGTATAAAATGTGTTTCATTGAAGTATGCTTCAATTCCAATGACAATTTGAGTATGAATTGAGGGCATGGAAGTACAAACCAAGAAAAAACGGCATATAAAATATGTTTCTTTGAAATTCACTTCAATTCAAGAGAAATGAGGAAGGGAATTTGAGCACAATTTGAAGGAAGTGAAGTACAAACCCAAAACAAATAAAGTATAAATTGTATTTCGTTGAATTACACTTTGATGCAAATGATAATTTGAATACAATTTGAGGAAATTGAAGTACAAACAAAGAAAAAACATGGTAAAAAAATGTGTTTCTTTCAAGATCACTTCAATTTGACTGAAATGAGATAGAAAATTTGAGTATAAATTGAAGGAATTAAGTAAAAAATACGAAATGTATTTTATTCCATGTACTTCAACGAAATGTGTTTCTTTCATTGCAATCGAAATGTACTTCAACAAAATACGTTTTATACTTTCTTTGTTCCATGTTTGTACTTCACTCTCATCGAATTGTTCTCAAAATACTTGCCTCATTTTAGTTGAAGTGAAGTGCATTTCAAAGAAAGACATTTTCTACTCAATTTTTTCATAGTTTGTACTTCAATTCCTTGAAATCGTACTTAAATTATCATTAGAATCATGCGTACTTCAGCAAATCACAGTTTATATTTTGTTGTTCTGGATTTGTACTCAATTCCTTTGAATTGTAGTCAAATTTCCTGCCTCTTTTTTGTTGAATCAAAGTGAACTTCAAATAAACACATTTTATACTTTGTTATTTTTTGTACTTCAATTCTCTCAAATTGTACTCAAATTGTTGGAATCAAAGTGTACTTCAACAAAACGCATTATATGTTTTGTTTGTTCTGGGTTTGTACTTTACTTCCTTTGAATTGAACTCAAATTTCCTATCTCGTTTCAGTTGAATTGAAGTGAACTTCAAAGAAACACATTTTATATACCATTTTTTCTTGGCTTATACTTGAATGCTCTGAATTCGTACTTAAATTATCATTGAAATTAAAGTGTACATCAATGAGAAAAATTATATACTTTGTTTATTTCGGGTTTGTATTTCACTTCCATCGAATTATACTCAAATTGCCTACCTCATTTCTGTTGAATTGAATTGAACTTCAATTTAACACATTTAATACTTTATTTTTTCTTAGTTTGTAGTTCAATTAACTTACACCATACACGAATTGTCATTAAAATTGAAGTGTGTTTCAACGAAACACATTTTATACTTTGTTTGTTTTGGGTTTGTACTTCACTTCATTCGAAATTGTACTCAAAATTTTGACCTTGTTTTAGTTAAATTGAAGTGAACTTCAAGGAAACACATTTTATACTCTATTTTTTTTGTTTGTATTTCAATTCCCTCAAATCGTACTCAAATTGTCATTGGAATCGAAGTGTACTTCAACAAAACACATTTTATACTTTGTTTCTTCTGGGTTTGTACTTTGCTTCCTTCAAATTGTACCAAACTTTTGTGCCTCGTTTCAGTTGAATTGAAGTGAACTTCAAAGAAATACATTTCACACTTTGTTTTTTCTTGGATTGTATTGTAAGTAACTTAAATTGTACTCAAATTACCATTAGAATAGAAGTGTACTTCAATGAAACACATTTTTTGCTTTGTTTGTTTCAGGTTTGTACTTCACTTTCTTCAAATTGTACTCAAACTCTCGACCTTGTTCAGTTGAATTGAAGTGAACTTCATGGAAACACATTTTATACTCCATTTTTTATGGTTTGTACTTCAATGTCCTCAAATTGTCAATGGAATTGATGTGTACTTCAACGATACACAATTTAAACTTTGTTTGTTCTGAGTTTGTACTTTATTTCCATCAAATCGTACTAAAATTTCCTGCCTTATTTCAGTTGAATTGAAGTGAACTTAAAAAAAGATACATTTTATACTCTATTGTTTCTTTGTTTGTACTTCAATATCCTCAAATTATACTCCAATTGTCATTGGAATCGAAGTATATTTCAATGAAAAATATTTCATACTTTGTTTGTTATGGATTTGTACTTCACTTCCTTCGAATTGTACTCAAATTTCCTGTCCCATTTCCATTGAATTGAAGTGAACTTTAAAGTAACATATTTTATGCACCGTTTTTTCCCGTTTTGTACTTCAATGCCCTAAAATCATACACAAATTGTCATTAAAATTGAAGTAGAACTCAACGAAACATATTTTATACTTTGTTTGTTCAAGATTTGTACTTCATTCCTTCGAATTGTACTCAAATTCCCTGCCTCATTTCTATTGAATTGAAGTAAATTTCAAAGAAACACATTTTATACTTTGTTTTTACTTGGTTTGTACTTCAATTAACTTAAATGGAACTCAAATTGTCATTGGAATAAAAGTGTACTTCAATGAAACACATTTCATATTTTGTTTGTTCTAGGTTTGTACTTCATTTCCTTCAAATTGTACTCAAATTTCGTGCTTTGTTTCTATTGAATTGAAGTAAACTTCAAAGAAATACATTTTACACTTTGTTTTTTCTTGGTTTCTACTTCTCAAATTGTACTCAAATTGTTATTGGAATCAAAGTGTACTTCAACAAAACACATTTTATACGTTGTTTGTTCCGTGTTTGTACTTCGCTTACTTCGAATCGTACTCAAATTCCCGACATCGTTTCAATTGAATTGAATGAACTTCAAGTAAAAATATTTTATACTCTATTTTTTTTGTTTTCACTTCAATGCCCTCAAACCGTATACAAATTGTCATTGGAATCGAAATGTACTTCAACGAAACACATTCTATACTTTGTTTATTTTGGGTTTATACTTTCCTTCCTTCGAATTGTGCTCAAATTTTCTTTCTCATTTCAGTTGAATTGAAGTGAACTTCAAAGAAACACATTTTATACACCATTTCTTCTTGGTTTGTAGTTCGATGCTCTTAAATTATACTCAAATTGTCATTGGTATTGAAGTGTACTTCAACAAAACACATTTTATACTTTGTTTGTTCTATATTTGTGCTTAATTTCTTCGAATTGTACTCAAATTTCATGTCTCGTTCTAGTTGAATTGAAGTGAATTTCAAATAAATACATTTTACACTTGATTTTTTCTTAGTTTGTACTTTAATTAACTCAATTTGTACTCAAATTGTCATAAGAAATGAATTATACTTCAACGAAATATATTTTATACTTTGTTTGTTCTAGATTCGTACTCATTCCCTTCGAATTGATCTCAAATTTCCTGCCTCATTTCTGTTGAAGTGAAGTGAACTTCGAAGAAATAATTTTTATACTTTTTTTTTTATTTGTTTGTACTTCAATTCTCTCAAATTGTCATTGAAATTGAAGTTTAATTCAAGGAAACACATTTTATAATTTGTTTGTTCCGGGTTTGTACATCACTTATTTGAATTGTACTCAAATTTTCTATCTCATTTCAGTAGAATTGAAGTGAACTTCAAAGAAATACAATTTATAAACTATTTTTTCTTGGTATGTACTTTAATGCCCTCCAATCGTACTCAAATGGTCATTGGAATTGATGTGTACTTCAATGAAACACATTTTATACTTTGTTTGTTCTAGATTTGTACTCAATTCTTTTGAATTGTATTCAAATTCCCTACCTCGTTTTAGTTGAATTGAAGTGAACTTCAATGAAACATAATTTATACAATGTTTTTTCTTGGTTTGTGCTTCAATGCCCTCAAATCGTACTCAAATTGTCATTAGAATTGAAGTGTACTTCAACAAAATGCATTTTATACTTCATTTTTCTACTTTTGTACTTCACTTCCTTTGAATTGTACTCAAATTCCCCACCTCACTTTTGTTGAATTGAAGTGAACTTCAAAGAAACACATAATATATTTTGTTTTTTCTTGGTTTGTACTTCAATTAACTCAAATCGTATGCTAATCGTAATTGGAATCGAAGAGTACTTCAACGAAACACATTTTATAATTTGTTTATTCTGAAGTTTTACTCAATTCCTTCAAATTATACTCAAATCCTAGCCTCATTTTTGTTGAATTGAAGTGAACTTCAAAGAAACAATTTTTGCACTTTTGTTTTCTTTGTTTGTACTTCAATTTCCTCAATTTTTTATTGGAATCGAAGTGTATTTCAATGAAACGCGTTTTATATTTTGTTTGTTTCGGGTTTGTACTGCACTTCTTTAAAATTGTAGTCAAATTCCCAGCCTCATTTCTATTGAATTGAAGTGAATTTCAAAAAAATACATTTTATACTTTGTTTTTGCTTGGTTTGTCCTTCAATTAACTCAAATCATACTAAAATTGTTATTGGAATAAAAGTGTACTTCAATGAAACACATTTCGTACTTTGTTTGTTCTTGGTTTGTTCTTTATTTTTTTTGAATTGTATTCAAATTTCGTACCTCATTTCAATTGAACTGAAGTGAACTTTAAAGAAATGCATTTTACACTTTGTTTTTTCTTGGTTTGTACTTTAATTAACTCAAATTGTACTCAAATTGTTATTGGAATCGAAGTGTACTTCAACGAAACACATTTTATACTTTGTTTGTTCCATGCTTGTACTTTACTTACTTCAAATCGTACTCAAATTCCCAACCTCATTTTAGTTGAAGTGAAGTGAACTTCAAGTAAAAACATTTTATACTCTATTTTTTTGGTTTACAATTCAATGCCCTCAAATCATACTCAAATTGTCATTGGAATTGAAATGTACTTCAATGAAACACATTCTGTTCTTTGTTTGTTTCGGGTTTGTACTTTTCTTCCTTTGAATTGTTCTTAAATTTTCTTCCTCATTTCAGTTTAATTGAAGTGAACTTCAAAGAAACTCATTTTATACGTTGTTTCTTCTTGGTTTGTACTTCGATGCCCTTAAATCATACTGTAATTTTCATTGGAATCAAAGTGTACTTCAACAAAACACATTTTGTACTTTGTTTATTTTAGATTTGTACTTAATTCCTTTGAATTGTACTCAAATTTCATGCCTCATTTCAGTTGAATTGAAGTGAACTTCAAAGAAATACATTTTACACTTAATTTTTTCTGAATTTGTACTTTAATTAACTCAAATTACGCTCAAATTGTCATTACGATCAAAGTGTACTTCAACAAAACACATTTTATACTTTGTTTGTTCTGGATTTGTACTCAATTCCTTCAAATTGTACTCAAATTCCCTGCCTCATTTCAGTTGAAGTGAAGTAAACTTCAAATAAATAGTTTTCATACTTTGTTTTTTCTTTGTTTGTAGTTCAATTCCCTCAAATCGTACTCAAATCAACATTGGAATTGAAGTGTATTCCAACGAAATACATTTTACACTTTATTTGTTTGAGTTTTCAAAGAAATACATTTTATACTTTATTTTTTCTTGGTTTGTACATTAATTAACTAAAATTGTACTCAAATTGTCATTGGAATCGAAGTATACTTCAACGAAACACATTTTATACTTTATTTGTTCTAGATTTGTACTTAAATTATTCGAATTGTACTCAAATTTCCTGCCTCATTTCAGTTGAATTGAAATGAACTTCAAATAAATAATTATTATACTTTGTTTTTTATTTGTTTGTACATCAATTACCTCAAATTATCATTAGAATCAAAGTTTATTTCAGCGAAACACATTTTATACTTTGTTTGTTCCAGGTTTGCACTTCACTTCTTTCGAATTGTACTCAAATTTCCTACCTCGTTTTAGTAGAATTGAAGTGAACTTCAAAGAAACACAATTTATAAACAATTTTTTCTTATTTTGTATTTCAATGCCCTCAAATTGTACTCAAATGGTCATTAGAATTAAAGTGTACTTCAATGAAACACATTTTATACTTTGTTTGTTCTAGATTTGTACTCAATTCCTTTGAATTATATTTAAATTCCTTACCTCATATCTATTGAAGTGAAGTGAACTTCAAACAAACACAAATTATACACCATTTTGTCTTGGTTTGTACTTCAATGCCCTTAAATCGTACTCAAATTATCATTGGAATTGAAGTGTACTTCAACGAAACACATTTTATACTTTATTTTTTCATTTTCATACTGCACTTCCTTTGAATTGTACTCCTATTCCCTACCTAGTTTCTATTGAAGTGAAGTGAACTTCAAAGAAACACATTTTATACTTTAGTTTTTCTTGGTTTGTACTTCAATTAACTCAAATCGTACTCAAATTTGAATTGAAATCGAAGTATAGTTCAACAAAACACATTTTATACTTTGCTTGTTTTGGGTTTGTACTTAACTTCCCTCATATTGTACTCAAATTTTGTGCCTCGTTTCTATTGAATTGTAGTGAACTTCAAAGATATATGTTTCACACTTTGTTTTTTCTTGGATTGTAATATAATTAATCAAGTTGTACTCAAATTACCATTTTAACGAAATGTACTATAATAGAAGTGTACTTTAACAAAATACATTTTATGCTTTGTTTGTTCTAGGTCTGTACTTAACTTCCCTCGAATTGTACTCAAACTCCCGACCTCGTTTCAGTTGAATTGAATGAATTTCATGGAAACACATTTTATATTCTATTTTTTTTTGTTTGAACTTCAATGCCCTCAAATTGTACTCAAATTGTAATTGGCATCGATGTGTACTTCAATGAAATACCTTTTTTACTTTGTTTGTTCTGGATTTGTGCTCAATTTCTTCGAATTATACTCAAATTTCCTACCTCATTTCAATTGAATTGAAGTGAAATTTAATGAAATAATTTTTGTACTTTGTTTTTTCTTTGTTTGTACTTCAATTTCTTCAAATCGTACTTCACTTCCTTTAAATTGTATTCAAATTTCCTGCCTCATTTTCATTGAATTGAAGTGAGCTTCATAGAAACACAATTTATACACATTTTTTCTTGGTTTGTACTTCAATGCCCTCAAATCATCCTCAAATTGTCATTAGAATTGAAGTGTACTTCAACAAAACATATTTTATACTTTGTTTGTTTTGAGTTTGTACTTCATTTTCTTCAAATTGTACTATAATTTCCTACCTCATTTCAGTTGAATTGAAGTGAACTTCAAACAAACACATTTTATACTTTTTTTTTCCTGAGTTTGTACTTCAAATCCCTCAAATCGTACTTAAATTGTCATTGGAATCAAAGTTTTCTTCAATAAAATACGTTTTATACTTTATTAATTCTGTATTTGTACTCAATTCCATCAAATTGTACTCAAATTCCCTGCCTCTTTTTTGTTGAATTGATGTGAACTTCAAAAAAACACATTTTATATTTTTTTCTTTGTTTGTACTTCAATTCTCTCAAGTCGTACTCAAATTGTCATTCGAATCTAAGTATACTTCAATGAAATAAATTTTGTATTTTGTTTGTTCCGGGTTTGTGCTTAACTTTCTTTGAATTGTACTCAAATTCTTTGCCTTGTTTCGGTTGAATAGAAGTGAACTTCAAAGAAACATATTTTATACTCTATTTTTTTTTTTTGGATTGTACTTCAATGGCCTCAAATCGTACCCAAATTTTCATTGGAATCAAAGTGTACTTCAATGAAACACATGTTATACTTTGTTTGTTTCATGTTTGTACTTCACTTCCATTGAATTGTTCTCAAATTTCCTATCTCGTTTTAGTTGAATTGAAATAAACTTTGAAGAAAGACATTTCATACTCTATCTTTTTATAGTTTGTACTTCAATTCCCTCAAATCGTACTCAAATTGTCATTGAAATCAATGTGTATTTCAATGAAATACATTTTATACTTTGTTTGTTCTGAATTTGTACTCAATTCCTTCGAATTATAATCAAATTACCTATCTCGTTTTCTTCGAGTTGAAGTAAACCTCAAAGAAACACATTTTATACCTTATTTTTTCTTTGTTTGTATTTCAATTTCCTTGAATTGTACTTAAATTTTCATTGAAATTGAAGTGTACTTCAATGAAACATATTATATATTTTGTTTGGTTCGGGTTTGTATTTCACTTCCGTCAAATTAAACCCTAATTTCCTACCTCATTTCAATTGAATTGAACTCAAAGAAACACATCTTATACACCATTTTTTCTTAGTTTGCACTTCAATGCTCTCAAATCGTACTCAAATTATCATTGGAATTGAAGTGTACATTAATGAGACACATTATATACTTTGTTTAGTTCAACTTCGTATTTCACTTCTTTTGAATTATACACAAATTTTCTGCCTCATTTCTGCTGAATTCAAGTGAAATTCAAATTAACAGATTTAATACTTTGTTTTTTCTTGATTTTTACTTCAATTAGCTTAAGTTGTACTCTAATTGTCATTGAAATTGATGTGTATTTCAATGAAACACATTTTATACTTTGTTTGTTTTGGATTTGTACTTCATTTCCTTCGAAATTGTACTCAAATTTTTGACCTTGTTTCAGTTGAATTGAAATGAACTTCAATAAAACACATTTTATACTCTATTTTTTTTGTTTGTACCTCAATACCCTCAAATCATACTCAAATTGTCATTGGAATCGAAGTGTATTTCAATGAAACGCATTTTATATTTTGTTTGTTCTGGGTTTGTACATGACTTCCTTCAAATTGTACTCAAATTCCCAGCCTCGTTTCAATTAAATTGAAGTGAACTTCAAGGAAACAAATTTTATCTTCTATATTTTCTTGGTTTGCACTTCAATTCCCTCAAATCGTACTCAAATTGTCAGTAGAATCGAAACATACGTTAAGAAAACACAATTTATACTTTGTTTGTTCTTGATTTATACTCAATTCCTTCAAATTGTACACAAATTCTCTATCTCCTTTTAGATGAATTGAAGTGAACTTCAAAGAAACACATTTTATACGTTATTTTTTCAATGTTTGTATTTCAATTCCCTCAAATTGTGCTCAAATTATCATTGAAATCAAAGTGTATTTCAACGAAACACATTTTACACTTTGTTTGTTTTGGGTTTACACTTCACTTCCTTCAAATTGTACTCAAATTTTCTGCCTCGTTTTAGTTGAATTGATGTGGACTTGAAAGAATACATTTTATGCACCATTTTTTCTTGGCTTGCACTTCGATGCCCTCAAATCGTACTCAAGTTGTCATTAGAATTGAACTGCACTTGAACGAAATAAATTTTATAGTTTGAATGTTTTGGATTTTTACTTCATTTCCTTCGAATTGTACTTAAATTCCTGCCTCATTTCTATTGAATTGCAGTGAACTTCAAAAAAACACATTATATATTTTTTTTTCTTGTTCGTACTTCAATTAACTCAAATCGTACTCAAATTTTCATTGGAATCGAGGTGTACCTCAATGAAACACATTTTATGCTTTGTTTGTTTTGGATTTGTACTTCATTTTCTTCGAATTGTACTCAAATTTCATGCCTTGGTTCTATCAAATTGAAGTGAACTTCAAAGAAATACATTTTATACTTTGTTTTTTCTTGGATTGTATAGTAATTAACTCAAATTGTACTCAAATTACCATTGGAACATAAGTGTACTTCAACGAAACACATTTTATGCTTTATTTGTTTCCAATTTGTACTTCACTTTCTTCGAATTGTACTCAAACTCCCAACCTCCTTTGAATTGAATTTAAGTGAACTTCATGGAAACACATTTTATACTCTATTTTTTTGTTTGGATTCCAATGCCCTCAAATTGTAATCAAATTGTCATGAGAATCGAAGTGTACTCAAACACATTATATACTTTGTTTATTTCGGGTTCGTATTTCAATTCCTTTGAATTG
>JACGDI010001321.1:2591-16122 GCA_014898725.1 Jacaranda copaia
TGAATTTCACATTGATTCAATTGAATCGAGGCAGAAAATTTGAGTTCCATTCGAGGGAAAATAAGTAAAAACCCTAAAATAACGATGTATAAAATTTGTTTCTTTGAATTTCACTTGGATTCAACTCAATTGGGGCAGCAACTTTAAGTTTGATTCGAAGGAAATGAAGTTCAAACCCCGAAATGATGAAGTATAAAATTTGTTTCTTTAAAGTTCACTTCGACTCATTTCAATCAAATAGGGAAATTTTAGTTGCACTGGAAGAAAATAAAGTACAAACCCCGAAAAAATCAAGTATAAAATTTTATTCTTAGAATTTCACTTCAATTCAATTCAATCCAAGCAGAACATTTGAGTTTCATTTGAAGGAAATGAAGTACAAACTCCGAAATAATGAAGTACAAAATTTATTTCTTTGAAGTTCACTTCGATTCAATTGTAACGAGTCCCAGAATTTAAGTTCTATTCGAAAGAAATAAAGTACAAACTCTGAAATAACAAAGTATAAAATTTATTTCTTTGAATTTCACTTCGATTCAATTCAAATGAGACAGAAAATTTGAGTTCTATTCGAAGGAAATAAAGTACAAACCCCAAAATAATGAAGTATAAAATTTATTTTTTTAAAGTTTACTTCGATTCAAATGAAATGTCTCACGAAATTTGAGTTTCATTCGAAGGTAATGAAGTACAAACCCTGAAATAACAAAGTATAAAATTTGTTTATTTGAATTTCACTTCAATTCAATTCAATCGATGCTGGAATTTGAGTTCCATTTAAAAAAAATGAAGTACAAATCCCGAAATAATGAAGTATAAAATTTGTTTTTTTAAATTTCACTTCGATTCAACTGAATCGTGGTAGGAAATTTGAGTTCCATTCGAAGGAAATGAAGTACAAACGCCAACATAACAAAGTATAAAATTTATTTCTTTGAATTTTACTTCGATTCAATTGATTAGTGTCAGGAAATTTGAGTTTCATTCAAAGGAAATGAAGTACAAACACCGACATAATGAAGAATAAAATTTTGTTTCTTTGAAGTTCATCTCAATTCAATTGAAACGAGTAATGAACTTTTAGTTCTATTCGAAGAAAACAAAGTACTAACCACCCCGAAATGACGAAGTATAAAATTTGTTTCTTTGAATTTCACTTCAATTCAATTGAATCGAGGCAGGTAATTTGAGTACCATTCGAACGAAATGAATTACAAACCTTGAAATAACAAAGTATAAAATTTCTTTCTTTGAATTTCACTTTGATTCAATTGAATCGAGGTAGGAAATTTGAGTTTCATTCGAAGGAAATGATGCACAAATCCCGAAAAAATAAAGTATGAAATTTATTTCTTTCAAGTTCACTTCGATTCAATTGAATCGAGGTATGAAATAAGAGTTCCATACGAGGGAAATGAAGTGCAAACTCTTAAAGAACGAAGTATAAAATTTGTTTCTTTGATGTTCCCTTTGATTCAATTGAAACAAGTTAGGGAATTTAAGTTCTAGTCGAAGGAAATGAAGTACAAACCACGAAATAACAAAGTATAAAATTTGTTTCTTTGAATTTCACTTCAATTTAATTCAATCAAGGTAGGAAATTTGAGTTCCATTCAAAAGAAACGAAGTACAAACCATGAAATAACAAAATATAAAATTTATTTCTATGAATTTCACTTCGATTCCATTCAATTGTGGCAAGAAACTTAAGTTCCATTAGAAGGAAATGAAGTACAAACCCAGAAATAACGAAGTATAAAATTTATTTCTTCAAACTTCACTTCGATTCAATTGAACCAAGGTAGAAAATTTGAGTTCCATTTGAAGGAAATGATGAAAAACCCTAAAATAACATAGTATAAAATTTATTTCTTTGAAGTTCACTTTGATTCAATTGAATCGAGGCAGGAAATTTGAGTTCCATTCAAAGAAAATGAATTACAAACCCTGAAATAATGCAATAAAAAATTTATTTCTTTGAATTACACTTTGATTCTATTGTATCGATGCAAGAAATTTGATTTTCATTTGAAGGAAATGAAGTACGAACCATGAAATAATGAAGTATAAAATTTATTTCATTGAATTTCACTTCAATTCAATTGAATCGAGGCAGGTAATTTGAGTACCATTCGAACGAAATGAATTACAAACCTTGAAATAACAAAGTATAAAATTTCTTTCTTTGAATTTTACTTTGATTCAATTGAATTGAGGTAGGAAATTTGAGTTCCATTCGAAGGAAATGAAGTACAAACCCCAAAATAATGAAGTATAAAATTTATTTCTTTGAAGTTCACTTTGATTCAATTGAATCGAGGTAGGAAAAATGAGTTCCATACAAAGGAAATAAAGTGTAAACTCTAAAAGAACGAAGTATAAAATTTGTTTATGTGATGTTCACTTTGATTCAATTGAAACAAGTCAGGGAATTTGAGTTCCATTTGAAGGAAAAAAAGTACAAACCATGAAATAATGAAATATAAAATTTGTTTCTATGAATTTCACTTCAATTCAATAGAATCGAGGCAGGTAATTTGAGTACCATTCGAACGAAATGAATTACAAACCTTGAAATAACGAAGTATAAAATTTCTTTCTTTGAATTTTACTTTGATTCAATTGAATCAAGGTAGGAAATTTGAATTCCATTTGAAGAAAATGAAGTACAAACCCCAAAATAACAAAGTATGAAATTTGTTTCTTTAAAGTTCACTTCGATTCAATTGTATTGAGGTAGGAAATACGAGTTCCATACGAAGGAAATAGAGTGCAAACTCTAAAAGAATAAAGTATAAAATTTGTTTCTATGATGTTCACTTTGTTTCAATTGAAACAAGTTGGGGCATTTGAGTTCTATTCGAAGAAAACAAAGTACAAACTATGAAATAAAAAAAGTATAAAATTTGTTTCTATGAATTTCACCTCAATTTAATTCAATTGAGGTAGGAAATTTGAGTTCCATTCAAAAGAAATGAAGTACAAACCACGAATTAACAAAATATAAAATTTATTTCTATGAATTTCACTTCGATTCCATTCAATCGTGGCAAGAAACGTAAGTTCCATTAGAAGGAAATAAAGTACAAACCTAGAAATAACGAAGTATAAAATTTATTTCTTCAAAGTTCATTTCGATTCAGCTGAACCAAGGTAGAAAATTTGAGTTCCATTTGAAGGAAATGATGAAAAAAAATCCTAAAATAACGAAGTATAAAATTTATTTCTTTGAAGTGCACTTCGATTCAATTGAATCGAGGCAGGAAATTTGAGTTCCATTCAAAGAAAATGAATTACAAACCCTGAAATAACGCAATAAAAAATTTATTTCTTTGAATTTCACTTTGATTCAATTGTATCGATGCAGGAAATTTGATTTCCATACGAAGGAAACAAAGTACAAACCATTAAATAACGAAGTATATAATTTATTTCATTGAATTTCACTTCAATTCAATAGAATCGAGGCAGGTAATTTGAGTACCATTCGAACGAAATGAATTACAAACCTCGAAATAACGAAGTATAAAATTTCTTTCTTTGAATTTTACTTTGATTCAATTGAATCAAGGTAGGAAATTTGAATTCCATTTGAAGGAAATGAAGTACAAACCCCAAAATAACGAAGTATGAAATTTGTTTCTTTAAAGTTCACTTCGATTCAATTGTATTGAAGTAGGAAATACGAGTTCCATACAAAGGAAATAGAGTGCAAACTCTAAAAGTACAAAGTATAAAATTTATTTCTATGATGTTCACTTTGATTCAATTGAAACAAGTCGGGGAATTTGAGTTCTATTCAAAGAAAACAAAGTACAAACTACGAAATAACAAAGTATAAAATTTGTTTCTATGAATTTCACCTCAATTTAATTCAATCTAGGTAGGAAATTTGAGTTCCATTCAAAAGAAATGAAGTACAAACCACGAAATAACAAAATATAAAATTTATTTCTATGAATTTCACTTTGATTCCATTCAATCGTGGCAAGAAACATAAGTTCCATTAGAAGGAAATAAAGTACAAACCTAGAAATAACGAAGTATAAAATTTATTTCTTCAAAGTTCATTTCGATTCAGCTGAACCAAGGTAGAAAATTTGAGTTCCATTCGAAGGAAATGATGAAAAAAATCCTAAAATAACGAAGTATAAAATTTATTTCTTTGAAGTTCACTTTGATTCAATTGAATCGAGGCAGGAAATTTGAGTTCCATTCAAAGGAAATGAATTACAAACCTTGAAATAACGCAATAAAAAATTTATTTCTTTGAATTTCACTTTGATTCAATTGTATCGATGCAGGAAATTTGATTTCCATACGAAGGAAACAAAGTACAAACCACAAAATAACGAAGTATATAATTTATTTCATTGAATTTCACTTCAATTCAATAGAATCGAGGCAGGTAATTTGAGTACCATTCGAACAAAATGAATTACAAACCTCGAAATAACAAAGTATAAAATTTCTTTCTTTGAATTTTACTTTGATTCAATTGAATCAAGGTAGGAAATTTAAATTCCATTTGAAGGAAATAAAGTACAAACCCCAAAATAACGAAGTATGAAATTTGTTTCTTTAAAGTTCACTTCAATTCAATTGTATTGAGGTAGGAAATATGAGTTCCATACGAAGGAAATAAAGTGCAAACTTTGAAAGAACGAAGTATAAAATTCATTTCTGTGATGTTCACTTTGATTCAATTCAAACAAGTAGGGAAATTTGAGTTCTATTAGAAGAAAACAAAGTACAAACCACGAAATAACAAAGTATAAAATTTGTTTCTATGAATTTAACTTTAATTCAATTAAATCGAGGCAGGTAATTTGAGTACCATTTTAATGAAATGAATTACAAACCTTGAAATAATGAAGTATAAAATTTCTTTCTTTGAATTTCACTTTAATTCAATTGAATCGAGGTGGAAAATTTGAGTTTCATTTGAAGGAAATAAAGTACAAACCTCAAAATTACGAAGTATAAAATCTATTTCTTTGAAGTTCACTTCGATTTAATTAAAACGAGGTAGAAAATTTGCGTGCCAATCAAAGGAAATGAAGTATAAACCTTGAAATAACGATGTATAAAATTTGTTTCCTCGAATTTCACTTCGATTCAATTTAATCGAGGTAGGAAATTTGCGTTCCAATCGAAGGAAATGATGTACAAACCCCGAAATAACAAAGTGTAAAATTTATTTCTTTGAATTTCACTTCGATTCGATTCAATCAAGATAGGAATTTGAGTTTCATTCGAAGAAAATGAAGTACAAACTCCAAAATAATGAAGTATAAAATTTGTGTCTTTGAAGTTCACTTCGATTCAATTGAAACGAGCCACGGAATTTGAGTTCCACTCGAATGAAATGAAGTACAAACCTAGAAATAATGAAGTACAAAATTTATTTCATTGAATTTCACTTCAATTCGATTCAATTGAGGCAAGAAACTTAAGTTCCATTTGAAGGAAATGACGTACAAACTCAGAAATAACAAAGTATAAAATTTATTTCTTTGAAGTTTACTTTGATTCATTTGAATCGAGGTAGGGAATTTGAGTTTCATTCGAAGGAAATGAATTACAAACCTTGAAATAACAAAGTATAAAATTTGTTTCTTTGAATTTCACTTCGATTTAATTGAATCGAGGCAGAAAATTTGATTTCCATTAGAGGGAAATGAAGTACAAACCCCAATATAATGAAGTGTAAAATTTATTTCTTCAAATTTCACTTCAATTAAATTCAATCAAGGCAGGAAATTTGAGTTCCATTTGAAGGAAATGAAGTACAAACCCCAAAATAACGAAGTATAAAATTTGTGTCTTTGAAGTTCACCTCAATTCAATTGAAATGAGTCTCAGAATTTGAGTTCCAGTCGAAGGAAATGAAGTACAATCCCAGAAATAATGAAGTTTAAAATTTGATTCTTTGAACTTCACTTAGATTTAATTGAACCGAGGCAAAAAATTTGAGTTCCATTCCAAGGAAAAGAAGTACAAACTGCGAAATAACGAAGTGTAAAATTTGTTTCTTTGAATTTTACTTCGATTCAATAGAATCGAGGCAGCAAATTTAAGTCCCATTCCAATGGAATGAATTACAAACTCTAAAATAACAAAGTATAAAATTTGTTTATTTGAATTTCAATTTGATTCAATTGAATCAAGGTAGGAAGTTTGAGTTCCATTCAAAGGAAATAAAGTAAAAACCCTAAAATAATTAAGTATAAAATTTATTTCTTTGAATTTCACTTCGATTAAATTCTATCGAGGCTAGAAATTTGAGTTCTATTCAAAGGAAATAAAGTACAAACCACAAAATAACGAAATCTAAAATTTGTTTCTTTGAATTTCACTTCGATTCAATTGAATCGAGACAAGATATTTGAGTTTCATTCAAATGAAATGAATTACAAACCCTAAAATAATGAAGAATAAAATTTCTTTCTTTGAATTTAACTTTGATTCATTTGAATCGAGGTAGGAAATTTGAATTTCATTTGAAGAAAATAAAAGTACAACCCTGAAATAACGAAGTGTGAATTTTAAGTTTCATTTGAAGGAAATTAAGCACAAACCCAAAAATAATGAGTACAAAAATTGTTTCTTTGAATTTCACTTCGATTCAATTGAACCGAAGCTGAAAATTTGAGTTCCATTCCAAGAAAAAGAAGTACAAACCCCGAAATAACAAAGTATAAAATTTATTTCTTTGAATTTTACTTTGGTTCAATTAAATCGAGGTAGGAATTAAAGTTCAATTTGAAGGAAATAAAATATAAACCCCAAAATAACGAAATATAAAATTTGTGCCATCGAAGTTCACTTCAATTCAATTGAAATGAGTCATGGAATTTTAGTTCCATTCGAAGGAAATGAAGTACAAACCCCGAAATAACAAAGTAAGAAATTTGTCTCTTTGAAGTTCACTTCGATTTAATTGAATCGAGGAAGGAAATTTGAGTTCTTTTCGAAGGAAATGAAGTATAAATTCCAAAATAACGAAGCTCAAAATTTATTTCTCAGAATTTCACTTCGATTCAATTTAATTAGAGTAGGAAATTTTTATTCCAATCATCGGAATTGAAGTATGAACCCCAAAATAACAAAGTGTAAAATTTGTTTCTTTGAATTTCACTTTGATTCAATTGAATCGAGGCAAGAATTTGAGTTCCATTCAAAGAAAATTAAGTACTAACATCGAAATAACAAAGTACAAAATATTTGTCTTTGAAGTTCACTTTGTTTAGATTGAAACGAGTCACGGAATTTGAGTTCCACTCGAAGGAAATGAAGTACAAACCCAGAAATAACGAAGTATAAAATTTATTTCTTTAAATTTCATTTTGATGCGATTCAATTGAGGCAAGAAATTTGAGTTCCATTCGAAGGAAATGAAGTACAAACCCAGAAATAACGAAGCATAAAATTTGTTTCTTTGAAGTCCACTTTGATTCAATTGAATTGAGGTAGAAAATTTAAGTTCCATTTGAAGGAAAAGAAGTACAAACCTCAAAATAACAAGGTGTAAAATTTATTTTCTTGAATTTCACTTCGTTTCAATTGAATCAAGACAGAAAATTTGAGTTCCATTTGAAGCAAATGAACTACAAACCCCGAAATAATGAAGTATAAAATTTATGTCTTTGAAGTTCACTTTTATTCAATTGAAACGAGTCTCAAAATTTGAGTTTCAGTCGAAGAAAATGAAGTACAAACCCAGAAATAACGAAGTATAAGATTTTTTTCTATGTATTTTGCTTCGATTTAATTCAATTGTGGAAGGAAATTTGAATTCCATTCGAAGGAAATAAAGTATAAACCCCGAAATAATGAAGTATAAAATTTGTTTCTTTGAATTTTACATTAATTTAATTCAATCAAGGTAGAAAATTTAAGTTTCATTCGAAGGACATGATGTACAAGCCCCAAAATAACAAAGTATGAAATTTTTTTATTTGAAGTTCACTTTGATTTGATTCAATCGAGCCAAGAAATTTAAGTTGCATTCGAAGGAAATTATGTACAAACCCAAAAATAAAGAAGTATAAAATTTGTTTCTTTGAACTTCACTTAAATTCAATTGAACAGAGGTAGAAAATTTGAGTTACATTTCAAGGAAAAGAAGTACAAACCCTGAAAGAATGAAGTGTAAAATTTTTTTCTTTTAATTTCACTTCGATTCATTAGAATCAAGGCAAAAATTTTAAGTTTAATTCGAATGAAATGAATTACAAACCCTGAAATAACAAAGTTAAAATTTGTTTGTTTGAATTTCAGTTTGATTTAATTGAATCGAGGCAGAAAATTTGAGTTTCATTCGAAGGAAATGAAGTACAAATCATAAAATAATGAAGTATAAAATTTATTTCTTTGAATTTCACTTCGATTCAATTCTATCGAGACCAGAAATTTGAGTTCAATTCAAAGGAAATAAAGTACAAACTACAAAATAACGAAATATAAAATTTATTTCTTTGAATTTCACTTCGATTCAATTGAATTGCGGCAGGATATTTGAGTTTCATTCGAATGAAATGATTTACAAACCTTGAAATAACGAAGTATAAAATTTCTTTCTTTGAATTTAACTTTGATTCATTTGAATCGAGGTAGGACATTTGAGTTTCATTTGAAGGAAATAAAGGTACAAAGCCTGAAATAATGAAGTGTAAAATTTCTTTCTTTGAATTTCACTTCGATTCGATTCAATCGAGCCAAGAAATTTAAGTTCCATTTGAAGGAAATTAAATACAAACCTAAAAATAACGATGTACAAAAATTATTTCTTTGAATTTCACTTCGATACAATAGAACCGAGGCTGAAAATTTGAGTTCCATTCCAAGGAAATGAAATACAAACCCCAAAATAATGAAGTATAAAATTTGTGCCTTCGAAGTTCACTTCGATTCAATTGAAATAAGTCATGAAATTTGAGTTCCATTCGAAGGAAAAAAGTACAAACCCCAAAACAACAAAGTATGAAATTTGTTTCTTTGAAGTTCACTTTGATTTAATTGAATCAAAGAAGGAAATTTGAGTTCCTTTCGAAGGAAATGAAGTACAAACTCCAAAATAATGAAGTACAAAATTTATTTATTTGAATTTCACTTCGATTCAATTCGATCAAGGTAGAAAATTTGTGTTCCATTCGTAGGAAATACAGTACAAACCTAGAAATAATGAAGTATAAAATTTGTTTCTTTGAAGTTTACTTCGATTAGATTAAACCAAGGTAGAAAATTTGAGTTGCTTTCGAGGGAAATGAAGTACAAACCCAAAAATAATGAAGTTTAAAATTTGTTTCTTTGAATTTCATTTTGATTCAATTGAATCAAGGCAAAAAATTTGAGATGCATTCGAAGGAAATGAAGTACAAACCCCAAAATAACAACGTACAAAATTTATGTCTTTGAAGTTCACTTCGATTCAATTGAAATGAGTCACGGAATTTGAGTTCCACTTGAAGAAAATGAGTAAAATCCCTGAAATAATGAAGTATAAAATTTATTTTTTTAAATTTCGCTACGATTTAATTCAATCACGGAAGGAAATTTGAATTTCAATCAAAGGAAATGAAGTATAAACCCCAAAATAATGAAGTATAAAATTAGTTTCTTTAAATTTCACATCGATTCAATTCAATCAAAGCAAGAAATTTAAGTTTCATTCAAAGAAAATGAAACACAAATCCCAAAATAATGAAGTACAAAATTTGATACTTTGAAGTTCACTTCGATTCAATTGAATCGAGGTAGAAAATTTGAGTTCCATTTGAAGGAAATGAAGTACAAAGCCCAAAATAACAAAGTACAAAATTTATTTCTTTGAATTTCACTTATATTCAATTCAATTCAATCGAGGCAGAAAATTTGATTTCCATTCTGAGAAAATGAAGTAAACCCAATAATAATGAAGTATAAAGTTTATTTCATATAAGTTCACTTCAATTCAATTGAATCAAGATAGGAAATTTGAGTTCCATTCGAAGCAAACGAAGTACAAACCCTAAAATAATTAAGTATAAAATTTATTTCTTTGAATTTCACTTCGATTAAATTGAATTAAGGCAGGAAATTTTAGTTCCATTCTAACGAAATGAAGTACAAACCCTGAAATTACAAAGTCTAAAATTTGTTTCGTTGAAATTCACTTCAATTCAATTGGGATGAGGCTGAAAATTTGCATTCTAGTTGAAAGAAATGAAGTACAAACCCCAAAATAACGAAGTGTAAAATTTGTTTTTTTGAATTTCAGTTCGATTCAACTCAATCGAGGCAGGAAATTTGAGTCCCATTCAAAGGAAATAAAGTACAAACCCCGAAATAACGAAGTATTAAATTTAATTCTTTGATGTTCACTTCGATTCGATTCAATCGAGCCAAGAATTTTAAGTTCCATTTGAAGGAAATTAAGTGTAAACCCAGAAATAAAGAAGTATAAAATTTGTTTCTTTGAACTTCACTTAGATTCAATTGAATCGAGGCCAAAAGTTTAAGCTTCATTCGAAGGAAATGAAGTACAAACCACAAAATTACGAAGTACAAAATTTGTATCATTGATGTTCACTTTGATTCAATTGAAACAAGGCAGAAAATTTGCATTCTAGTAGAAGGAAATGAAGTACAAACCCCAAAATAACAAAGTGCAGAATTCTTTTTTTGAATTTCACTTGGATTCAATTCAATCGAGACAAGAAATTTGTGTCTTTGAAGTTCACTTTGATTCAATAGAAGCGAATCACGGAATTTGAGTTCCACTTGAAGGAAATGAAGTACAAACCAAGAAATAACAAAGTATAAAATTTGTTTCTTCAAATTTCATTCATTTCAATATAATTGAGGCAAGAAATTTAAGTTCCATTCAACGAAAATGAAGTACAAACCTAGAAATAACGAAGTATAAAATTTATTTCTTTCAAGTCTACTTTGATTCAATTGAACTGAGGTAGAAAATTTGAGTTGCTTTCGAAGGAAAAGAAGTACAATCCCTAAAATAACAAAGTGTAAAATTTATTTCGTTAAATTTCACTTCGGTTTAATTGAATCGAGGCATGAAATTTGAGTTCCATTAGAAGGAAATGAAGTACAAATCCCAAAATAACGAAGTACAAAACTTATGTCTTGGAAGTTCACTTTGATTCAATTGAAACGAGTAATGGAATTTGAGTTCCACTCAAAGGAAATGAGTACAAACCTTGAAATAACGAAGTATAAAATTTGTTTCTTTGAATTTCGCATGGATTTAATTCAATCGTGGAAGGAAATTTGAATTTCATTGGAAGGAAATGAAGAATAAACCTAGAAATAATGAAGTATAAAATTTATTCTTTAAATTTCACATTGATTCAATTCAATCGAGGCAGGATATTTGAGTTGCATTCAAAGGTAATGAAGTTCAAACCCAAAAATAATGAAGTAAAAAATTCATTTATTTGAAGTTCACTTCGATTCAATTGAATCGAGGTAGGAAATTTGAGTTCCATTCAAAGGAAATGAAGTACAAACCTTGAAATAATGAAGTACAAAATTTATTTCTTTGAATTTCACTTCTATTCAATTCTATCAAGGCAGGAAATTTGAGTTCCAATCATAGGAAATGAAGTACAAACCCGATAATAACAAAATATAAAATTTGTTTCTTATAAGTTCACTTCAATCTAATTGAATCGAGGTGGGAAATTTGAGTTCCATTCAAAGCGAATGAATACAAATCCTAAAATAATAAAGTATAAAATTTGTTTCTCTAAATTTCACTTTGATTCAATTGAATCGATGCTGGATATTTAAGCTCCATTCGAAGGAAATGAAGTACAAACCCCAAAATTATGAAGTATAAAGTTTGTTTCGTTGAAGTTCACTTCAATTCAATTGAAACAAGGCTAAAAATTTGCATTCTAGTAGTAGGAAATGAAGCACAAATCCCAAAATAACAAAGTGCAAAATTTTTTTCTTTGACTTTCAATCCGATTCAACTCAATCGAGGTAGGACATTTGAGTCCCATTCGAAGAAACTTGAGCACAAACACCAAAATAACGAAGTATAAAATTTGTGTCTTTGAAGTTCACTTTGATTCAATTGAAACGAGTCACAAAATTTGAGTTCCACTACGAGGAAATGAAGTACAAACCTAGAAATAACGTTGTATAAAATTTATTTGTTTAAATTTCATTTTGAAGCGATTCAATCGAGGCAAGAAAATCGAGATCCGTTCGAAGGAAATGAAGTACAAACCCTAAAATAACGAAGTATAAAATTTATTTCTTTGAATTTCACTTCTATTCAATTCAATCTAGGCACAAAATTTGAGTTCCATTCATAGAAAATGAAGTACAAACCCGATAATAACAAAGTATAAAATTTGTTTCTTATAAGTTTACTTTGATTCAATTGAATTGAGGCGGGAAATTTGAGTTCCAATCGAAGTGAATGAAGTACAAACCTTGAGATAATAAAGTATAAAAAAAATTTCTTTGAATTTTACTTCAATTCAATTGAATCAAGGCAGGAAATTAAAGTTCCATTCGAAGGAAATGAAGTACAAACCCCAAAATTATGAAGTATAAAATTTGTTTCGTTGAAGTTCACTTCAATTCAATTGAAACGAGGTTGAAAATTTGCGTTCCAATAGAAGGAAATGAAGTACAAACCCCAAAATAACGAAGTGCAAAATTTATTTCTTTGAATTTCAGTTCGATTCAACTCCGAATTTGAGGCCTATTTGAAGGAAATTAAGTACAAACACCGAAATAACGAAGTATAAAATTTATGTCTTTGAAGTTCACTTTGATTCAATTGAAACGAGTCACGAAATTTAAGTTCCACTCGAAAAAATTAAAGTACAAATCCTGAAATAACGAAGTATAAAATTTATTTCTTTAAATTTCATTTTGATGCAATTCAATAGAGATAAGAAATTTGAGTTCCATTTGAAGGAAATGAAGTACAAACCCAGAAATAACGAAGTTTAAAATTTGTTTATTTGAAATCCACTTCGATTCAATTGAACCGAGTTAGAAAATTTGAGTTCCATTCGAACGAAAAGAAGTACAAATCTCAAAATAACAAGGTGTAAAATTTGTTTCCTTGAATTTCACTTCGATTCAATTGAATCAAGACAGGAAATTTGAGTTCCATTCAAAGGAAATGAAGTGTAAACCACAAAATAATAAAGTAGAAAATTGGTGTCTTTGAAGTTCACTTCGATTCAATTGAACGAGTCTCAGAATATGAGTTCCACTCGAAGGAAATGAAGTACAAACCCAGAAATAATGAAGTATAAAATTTTTTTCTTTGTATTTTGCTTCGATTTAATTCAATCGTGGAAGGAAATTCGAATTCCATTCGAAGGAAATGAAGTATAAATCCCGAAATAATGAAGTATAAAATTTATTTTTTGAATTTTACATCGATTTAATTCAATCAGGGTAGGAAATTTGAGTTCCACTAGAAGGAAATGATGTACAAACCCCGAAATAACAAAGTACAAAATTTAAGTCCTTGAAGTTCACTTTGATTCAATTGAAA
>JACGDI010001335.1:0-18446 GCA_014898725.1 Jacaranda copaia
AACTTAATTATATGTGTAGGTGGATGCAATATTTTTCCTTTACATATACTACAAGCCATTTTGTATGGATCATACGATTTATACTTGATAGAATGTTAACACATGAGGTGATTAAATTCATTTATTTTATTTTATTTTTTTACGATATTAAAATTAAGTTTATAAATAATTTGAATATGACTTCAATATTTTATATGCGGTTTATATGACAACCCTACACCATATATTTGCCTGCCATTTAGAATTGCCTGCCATAAGTTTATAAATAATTTGGGATACCATCCAACATAGGCCTTCACCAGGTAATGAAAGATATGCTTTGACTTTGGAAGCAGTCAAATAAACTACATAAACAAGCAAATTAGAACCGAAAGAGATGGTTTGGCTTACCTTTAGCCTCCGTAAAGGTCAGGCTTGCATAGAAAAATTGAATGACAGTATGATATGTCGGATAATCAACACTCATAAATTATGTCCAATAGGAAAATTGAATGACAGTGCAATATGTCGGATCACCAATATCATAAATTCTGTCCAGTGTATGTCGTTAAGTCATTTGAGGATGAGAGATGGTTGAGGAGTAGAGAAAATTACTGGCAGGCCACGATTAATTTTTGCACCTGGAAATATTTGAGGAAAAGAAATTGATTGCTTTAGGAGTGTGAAATCTCAAGAATTCCAATGATCAAACTCATTAGGAGTTGAGAGCATAGCAAGGATGAGGGAAAAACTTGGGACGAGAGAAGAGGGGAAGGGTTTGTCATGGCCTTTTAATTCGACATTCCAATCACTAAAATTTTCTATACTAACACGATAGAATACAATCTTTCTTGTTGCACTGTACAAAAAAATGGGTGGCACATAACTCAATCATTTCTTGAGTAATGATCTACAATGTATCCTTGTTGATTTTCAGACGTCAAAATCAAGGTTGAATTTCAATTTATCTTACTTGTGCAAGAAATTGTACCAACATTTATGTTTTAACAATAATCATACACGTGCATGATATGTGCAATTTTTGTATCTTGATATCGATCAATCACATTTTAATAGTTAGAAGATAAGTCTAAATTAGAAAAATTTAAGCAAAAATAAAAACATTTCTCTAACATGTAATATACATAAATCCCATGGAATATTACATTAACTTTGATTCAAAAAGAGTCCTTAAATCAAGAGTATTTCATAAATTAGGTTTTTGGAACAGAATTGAATAGTGTTTATTCTTTTTGAGCTATTGATAATTAAACTTCGGGAGTGAATAATAAGTTATAGAACTTATGGCCTCTATTGCCTTTAATAAACTTATATGTAGAATATAATTGTTTTTAGTTGATTACCAATTTTGGAGCTTGCAGCAAACTAATCATTGCATCAATGGACATAACTCTATCAAATGGTATTATTTTATTATCTTGTATGCTATTGATCTAATTGCCGGGTTTGACTATAGTTAAATTCAGAAGTTTCTTTTTTTTTCATCTGTGTTAAATTCTTTGTAAAATTCAAAAAAATTATTCAACATATAATTTCCACGTAGAAACTTATTTCACCAAAAACAATGTCTTCAGTTTGAAATAGTGTAAAGAATTGCAAACAGTTGAAATTTCAATTTATCTTGCTTAATAAATTTACCCACATGTGCATGGCACGTTCAATTTTTCATTTACGCATGACTAATAGTTTCATGGTTATAGGAAAAGACTAAATGAGAAGTGCATAAAAAATATAAAAAATATTTGTCCGACAACTAGTACCCATCATTGCAAAGATTAATATATTACCTCTTATTCATAAAGTTTCCTTCAATTGATCAATATTTCATAGCTATAATTATTTAATTATAACATATTATGATTGGCATTTTGAATAGAATTGAATGACGTTTATACTTTTAAATTTTTTGACATTTAATCATGTGCGAATAAATACTAATTTATAAAGCATATTGATGCGATGACCTTTAACAACTATGCAAAATATAATCATTTAAATGTATGTTGTTACTTATTAAAAGCAACTCCATGAAAATTAAGATGAAAACTTCTTTGGAATAGCTCTCGAGTGTGTTAGGACACACCATATCCAAAAATTTTAAGGCTTTAACTAGGTAATGAAGGATATGCCTTGACTTTGGAAGCAGTCAAAGAAAATAGATAGCCAAGCAAATTTGAACCGATAGAGATAATCTGGCTTACCTAATCCTCCATAAAGATCAGGCATGTATAGAACAATTGAATGACAATAGGATATATGGGGTCATCAACACTCATAAATTCTATCCAGTGTGTGCTGTTGAGTGATTTTAATACAAGAAATGGTGAAAGAGTAGAGAAAGTGACTACTAGGCCACAATTAATTTTGCGCCTAGAAATATTTGAGGAAAAGAAATTGACTGCTTTCAATGAAGAAGGAATAGAGTTAGGAGTTCCAATGATCAAACTCATTAGGAGTTGAGAACATAGCAGAGATGAGGGAAAAATTTGTGGCAAGAGAAGAGGGAAAGGTTTTGGCATGGTTCCTTTAACTCAGTATTCAGATTGTTAAAATTATTTATATTGAAATCTTTCGAATGTAATCTTTCTTGTTGCACTACGTAAAAATAAATGGCGACACACAGCCATTTCTTGAACAATGATCTACAACCAATCATAATTGATTTTTAGACGTCTAAATCAAGGTTGAAATTTAAATTTATCTTACTTGCGCAAGAAATTTTACCAGTACATGCAAAATTTTGTAACATAATATTCATCAATCACATTTTAATGGTTAGAGAAAAGTCTAAATAGAAAAGCTTCAGCAAAGATAAAGACATTTCTCTCACATGCAATATACATTACTTCCTATAGAATAATACATCAGCTTGATTCAAAAAGGGTCCCTAAATAAAGGAGTATTTCATAATTATATTTATACTTTCAAAATATTATACTAGTGACAAAATAATAATTGATAATATAAAAATTATTACTAATGATGTGTATTAAGTGACAATAATTTTTATTTTCTCACTAATGATAATCTTTCTCGGTGACAATAATTTTTATTTTATCACAATATGGTTCATTAGTGACAAGAGCTAGTGTTTTAAGTTGTCACTATTAAGAATTAATGACACCCTATGGTGATAACATACTGACAATACACATTATTGCTATAATTTGTGATACGATTTTTATTGTCAGTAAGTTGTTATAAGCGTCGCTAATTATTAATGATGACAATTTAAGTACTATATATTATTTTCTCTATTTAGTTTGTAAAAATCATTAAGGTGAGAAAACAAAATATTGTCTCCTAATATATGTACATATATGTATACATATATATAATTAGTGACAACTTTCGTAACTTATTATTTAGTCACTAACTTATCTTTTTTTGGTAGTGTTATTTCACATTATTGTTATTGTAATTGGAATTTTTGATGGAATTAAATAATGTTTATTCTACTTAAACAATTGACAATTAAACTTTTAGAATGGATAATAAGTTATAGAATTCTTGCCTCTATTGCCTTTAATACACTTATACATAAAATATAATGATTTTAGTTGACGTCATTGTATTTACATGTTATTCATAGTCTTATATATGATATCTCCTTTTAATTTGATTGCATTGCTCACCACCGTCATAATGTTCCTTAAAGGTATTTATATTATTTGTAGGTAAAAAATTATCCCCACCCTTGTGGTTATTTTATATTTGTACATATCTCCATATTTCATGCTAAGGTTATTTCTCTAGCAATTAAGTGATGTTTATACTTTTTAAGCTTTTGATATTTAATCTTGTATGAATAAAGATCAAATTATAAAGCCTATTGCCTCAATGATAATAAACATATATGTAACATATAATGATTTAAAGCTCTGCTATTGCTAATTCAAATCAACTCCTTCGAAAAAATTAAGATGAAGACCTCCTAGTATAGCTCTCTTACCTCAGCCAAGTTAAATAAATGTTCTCATACCATATCCAAAAAATTTAAAGCTTTCATCAGGGTATGAAAGATATGGGTTAACATGGTCTGGCTTACTTTATCCACTGTAAAGGTTTGGATTGCATAGAACAATTGAGCAACAGTAGAATACATTGGGTCATCAACATTCATAAATTCTGTCCAATGTATTCATGGAGCCATTCTTTAACAAGTGATGGTGGAAGAGTAGAGAAAGCAATTGCTAAGCCACGGTTAAATTTGCACCTAGAAATATTTGAGGAAAAAAAACTGACTACTTTCGAGGTATGAAATTTCAAGTAAGAAGGAACAAAATCAAGAGTTCCATTGATCAAACTCATTGAGAGATTGAGGAAATAGCAGGGTTGAGGAAAAATTTGTGGCGAGAGAAGAAGAGAAGGGTTTGACATAGGCTTGTAACTCAGTATTCAGATTACTAAAACTATATGAAAATCTATCAAATAAAATCTTTCCTACTGCACTATATAAAAATAAATGTTGTCACATAGCTTTTCTTGTGTAATGATCTACAGCTAATCCTCATTGATTTTCAGTCGTCAAAATCAAAGTTGAAATTTCAATATATCTTACTTTCCCAAGAAATTTTACCAACATTAATGGTTTTATAATAATTATACAAGCACAACACTTGCAAATTTTCAGAACATGATATCACATTTTAATGGTTAGAGGATAAGTTGGAATGAGAAAAGCTTCAACAAATATTAGGAAGACTGTAACTCATGAAAGCAACTGAATAACTTGCTAAGCCAAAAATGGAAAGGAGAAAAAGTGACTGGCTTTTGTATTAAATGAACAGTATATATATACATGGATACAAAGGAGTTATTGAAGCTAACTAATGAATTCTAGAAAACTAAATGCAGTTAGAAAACCCTAACCACCTATTAACAAAATAACTAAAACATTTACAGAAAATACAAGAATATCATATTCTATTCTCTAATACCCCCCTTCAAAGTGGCTGGTGAAGATCTTTCACGACCAGCTTGGACAAGATAGTTTGGAGAGGGGATGGAGGCAAAGCTTTCATGAAGACATGGGCTAGTTGGTTAGACGATCGAATAGGTAGAAGTTTGATGCTGCCATCAGAGATTTTGTCACGGATGAAATGGCAGTCGACCTCTATATGTTTCATGTGTTCATGAAACACTGGGTTGTTAGCGATGTGGATGGCTGATTAGTTATAGCAAAAAATGACGACTGGTTGTGGAGAGGTGTCTGTGAGTTCACAGAGTAGTTGCCGGAGCCATATGAGTTCGGCGGTTGTTGCAGCAATTGCTCGATATTCAGCTTTGATGGAGCATTTTGAGACTGTGGATTGTTTTTTTGATTTTGTGGAGATTAAGGAGTCACTTAGTAATGCGAGAATCAACACATGAGGCCCAATCTGTGTCTGAAAAGGCCCGAAGGTGGATGGAGGTGGCGGCGGAGAAGAAAATGCCTTGACCTGGAGTTGTTTTAATGTAGTGGAGAAGATGATAGATGGCCTGCAAGTCAAAAGTATGAGAGTTGATAAAGAATTGGCTAAGTTTGTGAACTGGAAATGTGATGTCTGGTCTGGTGATTGAGAGATATAGGAGCCAATTGATGATGAGCCTTCTGTATTGAGATTGGTCCGGTAGAGGGTCACCATCTAACGAGTGTAGTTGAAGCTTGGTCAAGAGGACATGAAGCTGGTTTGGCAGCTAGAAACCCTGTATCTTTTAATAACTGAAGAGCATAGTGCCGTTGAGATAAGTAGATGCCAGAATCTGACCTTGCTACTTCTAATCCAAGAAGGCATTTAAAAGGTGAAAGATCTTTGAACTGGAAATTGTGCAGGAGGCATGCCTTTATTTTGTTGATGGATGACGAAGAGGGACCTACAAGCATTATGTCATCTACATAGACTCGGAGAGCAACAAATGAAGAACTTGTGCCAATGGTGAATAAACTATAATCGGACTTGGACTGCTAGAAACCTAGCTGAAACAAGGCATTGGAAAGTTTGGAATACCACAGTCGTGAGGTTTGTTTGAGCCTATACAAAAACTTATGTAACCTGTAAACAAGTTTGCTGGAGTGTAGAGTGTGTGTTTGAGGCAAATAACCAGGAGGTAGGTCCATGTATATTTTTTTCAAAATAGTCACCATTCAAGAAAGCATTATTTATATCAAGTTGGAACAAATGCCATTATTTCTGAGCAGCAAGAGCAAGAACAAGTTTCACTGTCACCAATTTTGCTCTCTTAGAGAAAGTATCTAAGAAATCTATGCCTTTTTGTTGAGTGTATCTTTTAGCCACGAGTCTGGCTTTGTATCTTTCAACTGTACCATCTGAATTGAACTTGATTTTGTTTACCCATCGACATTCAATAGAGTGTTTACTTAGTGGGAGTAAGACTATGGTCTAGGTTTTGTTTGATTCTAGAGCTTGGAGCTCATCTTTCATTGCTTGTTGCCATTCAGGGAGTTTAACGGCCTGGTGGAAGTGCTGTTGCTCAACATGGGAAGAGATGTTGAATAAGAGCTCTTTTTGAGAGGGAGAGAAATGGAAGTATAAGAGGTGACTTGAGATAGGATAGATGGCCTGAGACTTTTGGGACAGAGAGGCATTACGATGGAAGTCTTTTAAGTATGATGGTCATTTTATGACTTTGGAAGAGTGCTTAACAGGAGAAGTTTGACGAACAGGTTGAGTTTGTTGCTCGTTGGGTAGGGAATTTGAGTGAAAGTTGTTTTGAGTGAGCTGGGAAGTGGTGATGAGATCAGTACATAGGATAGGAAGGACCATATTTGGGAAAGGATCTGAAAGAGTATCAATATGAGAAGTTTGCTGAAATGGGAACACATTTTCATGGAAAACAACATTCCTAGAGATGATAGTTTGTTTGGTAACTATGTTGTAGAGTTTGTAGCCCTTGGTGTGATGGTGTTCTACTTATCAGGTAAGTAGCAGTGAAAATGCATTCATTCCATAAGGGAAGAGGAACATGAGATTGGAAGTAGAGGGCTCTAGCGACATTCAAAAGATGTTTGTGTTGTCTTTCAACCATGGAGTTTTGTTGTGGTGTTTTCGGGTAAGAGAGTTGATGGAATATGCCATTTTGAGAGAAAACGTTATGTAGAAGGAATTTTTTTGCGTTGTCTGTCCTGAGGACTTTTATTTTAGTATGAAATTGTAAAATTTGGGAATAAGAGCAGAAATATCAGATTTATATGTCATCAGAAATGTCCAAGTATACCTTGTATTATCATCAACAATAGTCAAGAAATATTGTGCTCCAGTGTGTGCTGGGGTTCTAAAGGGGCACCATACATCAACATGGATGAGATCAGACAGAGATTGGGATATGTTCTTATGTGAGACATAAGGTAGGTGCTTTTGTTTGGTTAAGGGCATGTGTGACATGGAGAATGTAGTTCTAGATTAGTACACTGGATATGTGGTTTCAAGGTTTGTAGTTTGCTATTTGAGGGATGACCAAGGCGGTTATGCCATACCTCTAGAGAGACTTTATTCAGGCTATTTATAGTGTGTTTAGGGGTGAACTTTCAGTCTAAAACATAGAGATCTTCTAGCTTGTTACCCTTGCCAATCACCTTACAAATCTTGAGGTCTTGAATGAAGAAATTATTTTGAAAAAATGAGAGTTTGAGGGATTGATCAAGGAGAGTGATAACAAATATTAGTTGAATATGGAACTGAGGAACATATAATGTGTTGTGAAGGGTAATGGCTGAGTTGATGATGATGTCTCCCATAAAATGCACAGGAATATGTGTGTTGTTGGGTAGAGATGCAGATGTGTTTGAGATAGGGGTAAGGTTGTGAAATAGGGAAATATTTGAGCATATATGCTTGGATGCACCAGAGTCCATGAGCTATAATGTTAAGGAGAGATGATGTGGAGATTTAGTAAAATAAGTACTTGTTTGTGAGTTGTAGGAGTTGATTCAACATCAGCTATACTTAGAGCAGGAGCACTAGTGAGATGGTTGGAGAAAATGCTTAACAGATGATTGTACTAAGTTGAGTTGAGAGTTTGCAGGAAAGATTCAACTCCTTCACTGTGCTTATGGTCAGTAATTTGGTTAACTGTACTGTTGGCTATAGCATTTGGGGCCTGTGGTGATGAAGAGTACTGTTGAACTTTAGGTTGAACTTTAGGCTTATGCTTGAAACCAGGTGGATACCCGTGGATCTTATAACATGTTTCTATGGTATGATCGTAGTAGAAACAGTGGGTGCAGTATGGACATTCCTTCTTGGCATTTCGATAGTTATTGTTGGAAGGTTTTTTCAGCCGGCTAGCCAGATTGTTTGGCCACATCAGTTTTGACAGCAAAAATAGTATTGGTATTGAGATTGGCCGAATTATTTGTGAGATTTCTCTGTTGTTCTTCTTGCATAAAAAGAGAGAAAATTTTGTTGATCAGTGAAAGAGGATCAATCATGAGAATTTGGCTACGCACTTGAGCAAAGGATTCATTGAGACCGGCCAAGAATGCCATTACATACTCCTGATGATAGTGCTCAAAAATCTCTCGCATACCATTGCAGGTGCAATGATCACATGTACAAACTAGCTTGAACTTACTTAAGTTTTCCCATACTGCTTTGAGTTTAGTGTAGTATACGCCAATAGAGTTGTTACCTTGTTGAAGATTGATCAAATTTTTGCGCGGGTGAAGTATGTGAGGTCCATTAGACTGCTGGAATTTGTCTTACAAATCCCTCCAGATTTCAGATGTAGACTCAGAGAAAATAATGCTTGTCGAGATATCTTTAGAGATTGAGTTGAGTAACCAAGAAATGACTACATTATTGTATCTAGGAGTTTAGAAGAATTGGATCATCAGATGAAGGTTTTGGTATAGAGCCATTAATGAATCCTATCTTGTTCTTCACGGAGGGCACTATTGTCATGGCGTGGCTCCACGCCGCATAGTTATCGCCAGTGTGCGGCTGTGATACAAGGATGAGGCTAGGATAAGTGGTGTGATGAAGGTAGAAAGTGCTAGTAGTTTCATTAGTGGTGGAATGACCATCGGGATTGATGGAAGTGAATGATTGAGAGTTGTTGCAGAGGAAGATGATTGGAAGATTTTGGAGAGGTCAGAGAAGGTGACTAGAAGATTTTTGAGAGACTGGAAGAAATGATTTGAAAATTTTGGAGAGGCTGAAGATGGAAAAATAGAGATATATATAGGCACAGAGGCAGGTTTAGACAGCTGATACCATATTAGGAAGACCTTAACTCATGAAAGCAACTAAGCAACTTGCTGAGCCAAAAATGGAAAGGAGAAAAAAGTGACTTGCTTTTGCATTAAATGAACACTATATATATACACAGATACAAAGGAGTTAATAAAGCTAACTAATGAATTCTAGAAAACTAAATACAGCTAGAAAACCCTAATCACCTATTAACAAACTAACTAAAATATTTACAAAAAGTACATGAATATCATATCCTATTCTCTAATAACAAATATAAATACATTTCTCTAACACACAACACACACTACATACTATAGAATAATACATTAGCTTGATTCAAAAAGAGTCCTTAAATAAATCGGTATTTCATAATTATATTTATTTTAAAGTGTTGTTTTTTTTATTGGGATTTTGAATAGATCTTAATAATGTTTATTCTGTTTAAACTATTGATAATTAACTTTCAAAATAGATAATAACTTGTAGAACTTATTGCCTCTATTATTACCTTCAATAAATTTGTATGCAGAATATAATGATTTCAATTGATGTGATTATATTTATATAGTAATTATTCTTGTATGCATCTTAAAGATGGCAACTTCTTCGATTTGATCTCATTGCTTATTGCCAACATATTATTTCTTAAGGGAATTTATATTATTTGCACATAAACTTAGCCCCTATTCTTTTGATTGTTTCATATTTGTTCGTCTCTCCTTTTCATCCACTTGAACATGCTCATTTTTTGAACGTGATGTGAAGTTTTTCTTTTCTTGTTTCTTCTCTTTCCACAAATCAATATGCACGTTAGGACAAAGTTCACCATATCCAAAAAATTTAAGGCCTTTAGCACATAATTAAAGATATGCCTTAACTTTGGAAGAAGTAAAAGAAACTAAACCAAGCAAATTAGAACTAATAAAGATGGCATGGCTTACCTTATCCTTTGTAAAGGTCAAGTTTGCATAGAGCAATGGCAGTAGGACATATTGATTCATCAATTTCTATCCAGTATATACTGTTAAGTTATTTGAGAACGAGTGATGGTTGAAAAGTAGAGAAAGTGATTCCTAGGACAGTTAATTTGGTGCGTAGAAATATTTGAGAAAAAGAAATCGGTTGCTCTAAGAGTGCATGTGAAATTTGAATGAAAAAAGAAATGGAATCAAGAATCCCCATAGTGAAACTCATACGGAGATCAAGAGCATAGTCGAGACGAGGAAAAAATTTGTGGTGAAGAGAAAAGAAAGTGTTTGGCATGAAATTTTAACTCAATATTTGTATAGTGAAATTTATCAAATAAAATCTTTCTTGTTGCACTATATAATAAAAAGAAGTGATGGAACATAACTCAATCACTTTTCGATAAATGATCTACGGCCAATCCTCATTGATTTTCAGACGTCAAAATCAAGGTTGAAGTTTCAATTTATATTACTAGCACAAGAAATTGTATGTGCATTAATGGTTTTATAATAACTATACACGTGCACAGCACGTGCAAATTTTTGTAACATGATATCCATCAATCTCATTTTAATGGTTGGAGGATAAGTCTGAATCAGAACAACTTACGCAAAAATAATGACATTTTTCTGACATGCAATATACCTTAAATCCCATAAAATAATACTTTGGCTTTCATTCAAAAATGGTCCTTAAATCCATGAGTATTTCATAATTATATTTGCTTCATGGTATTTTGAATATAATTGAATATATTTTTTTTAAAGTACTGACAATTAAATTTTTGGAATGGATGATAAGTTACTGTACTAATTATCGCCTCTATTGCCTTTAAACTTATATGCAGAATATAATGGTTCCAGTTGATTTCATTATATTTACATGTTAACTATTCTTGTATATGTATTAAATTAAGAGTCACAAAGAATAATAGTACTTGTAGTATATATCCAAAAGGATTACATTTCGAATCATTGGAATCATAGCTTCTACAATAGATTATGTTCGCCAAATGTGATTGCAAAATACTTATATATGGAACAACAATTGAGCATGATCAAAAACTTGATTTTTGTGGAACTCAATATATTAGATTCCCGGATTAGTAATCCAGATCACCAACAAAATAGAAGACACCGCTTTTGGAGCTTGCAACAATCTAATTTTTGCATTGATGGACAGGACTTTACCAAATGATGTTGCTGTGTTATCTTTTATATTTCAGACTATTTGTTGCATTCAATAATAGTTAAATTCAAATGTTTTTCGAGATTCCATCAATTTTAAATTCTCCGTAAAATTTAGAAAAATTTGTTCCACATGTGATTTTCTCTAAGAAAATTATTTCTCCTAAAGTAATGTCGTCACTTTCGCATGGTGCAAAGAATTGCATGCAGGTTGAAATTTCAACCTATCTTAATTGCTCAATAAATTTACAAAAAAAAAACAGCTTTATGATACTTATACACATGCATTGCAGGTGCAATTTTTTTTCGTACATAGCATTCCAAAGACTAATGCATTACCATTTATTTAAAAAGGGTATCCGGGCAATCAGTATTTCATAGTTATACTTATTTCATGATGACATTATTACAATTGGCATTTTGAATAGAATTGTATGATGTTTATATTGTTTGAGATTTGATATTTAATCATGTGCAAGTAGAGAACAAGTTATAAAGCTTATTGCCTCGATGATCTTTAATTAACATATAGGCAAAGCATAATGATTTTAACATATGTCATTGCTTATTCAAAGCAACTCCCTCTGAAAAATTTAGATTAAACCCTCAATTATCTAGCCTCAGCCAAATACACATTCGCATTAGGACACCATCCACCATATTCAAAAAATTGAAGGCCTTCATTAAGTAACAAAAGGTAGGCCTTCACTTTGGGAGCAGTTAAAGAAACTATATTATGAAGCAAATTAGAACTTACAGAGATGGTCTAGCTTACCTTATCCATTGTAAAGGCCAGGTTTGCATAGAACAATTGAAATACATCTATTCAAGCAACATTAACTTGGAACCACGTGCATCTAAAGCACCATTTACTAAGATGAATGTAGTTGTACGTAAATCCAAAAAATGGCATGATGAACCAAAAAGTTTCCAAGACCTACTATTAAGAATAATGAGTTAATAGTTTCTTTAATAGCATTTAATCAATTGGGCAACCAAATGCTTCAATACACATTGAATGATGGACCCGCTTGTTGAAGTGTTGTTAAGCCATTCGAGAGTAAGTGATTGTGGAAGAGTAAAGAAAGCAACTACTAGGCCACGATTAATTTTGCCTTAGAAATATTTGGGCAAAAGAAATCAACTGTTTTATGAGTATGAAATTTTAGTGAAGGAATGAAATCAAGAGTTTCAATGATCAAACTCATTCGGAGATTGAGAGCATAGCAAATATGAAGGAAAAATTTGTGGCAAGAGAAGGGGGGGAAGGGTTTGGCATGGGCTTTTAACTTAGTATTTTAATCACTAAAATTATCTATATTGAAATCTATCAAAAAAATCTTTCTTGTTGCACTATAAAAAGGAAGAGAAGTTACTTAACTTAATCATTTCTTGAGTAATGATCTACAACCAATCTTCATTGGTTTTCATATGTCAAAATCAAGGTTGAAGTTTCAATTTATCTTACCTACACAAGAAAATTTTACAACATTTATGGTTTTGTAATAATCATACACACACATATGGCATAGGGACGTAAATGAGATGAGACTATTTGCGAATGGTTTGGCCTTAACTCGATGCCAGCCTGTATCCAGCTCAATCTTTTCAAGCTTAAGTCGAGTCGAGCTTGATTTCGTTAGTCAAACGAGCCGAGCCAAGCTCATTAATATTCGGGTTAAAAAGCTCGCGAGCCTAAACGAGTTTTTTTATTATATACACACACACACACACACCATATATATATAACTATAATTTAGGTCCATATAATAAAATCTATAAAGATAAGAAAATAATAATAACAATAACAGTAATAATAATAATAATAATAATTTAATTTTTTATTTTTAGGAAAATATAGAACAAAATTATTTAAAAATTTTATAATTATAAATTTTGTTTTGAGTTTAAATGAGTTCTAGTTAATTTAAACCGATGCGAGTTTGAACTTTAGCTCATTTGAGCTTAATGAATCGAGTTTTTTTACTTATTTATAATGAGCCTTATCAAGTCAAGTTTAATAAGGCTTTGCTGAGTCTTAGTTTATTCCAACAAGTTGAGCTTGAGCATAGTTCTTTAGGCTTGACCAAGCTCAGCTCAAGCTCGAGTTCGCAAATTAATAAACGAGTTGAGTTTAAACCTACTAGATTCGGGCTTGGTTTGACTTAGCTTGTTTACACCCCTAGTATGGCATGCATAACTTTTTCATAACATGATATCCATCAATCACATTGTAATATTTTAATGATTAGAGGATAAGTATTTTTTTTTTTTTAGAGGATAAGTATGAACAAGGAAAGCTTAAGCAAAAAATGAAGATGTTTTTTAACTTGCAATATGCCCTACATGCCATAGCATAATAAATTAACTTTGATTCAGAAAGGTCCTCACATCCTTGAGTATTTCATAATTATATTTATCTAATAGTATTGTATTATAATTAGGATTTTGAATAGAACTGAATAATGTTTATTCTTTTTAAATTATTGATAATTGAACTTTTAGAATGGATAATAAGTTTGTTTAGATGGGCAGGTATCCATTGAAGAAGAAAAGTGGAGAGATATTTTGGGAATTTTTGGAATGAAATTCCTGAAAATCAAGCAACAAAATCGAGGTTCTCCACTAGTTATATACAACTACAAGAAGATTAGCTAGCTAACTAATTTGAGGGTTAGTTGCTAATTTTCACTAACTAATTAATATATACAATATATGATATATATACAACTGAACATCTCCCTCAAGTTGGATCTTGATGGATGTCATGCTAGCCGAACTTAGACAGAATAGTGTGGAATGAAGTTGTGGACAAACCCTTTGTGAAGATGTCTGCTAGTTGGCTGGAAGTGTAGATATGTTGAGGAAGGATAAACCCTTCCTCGAATTGATCTTGAACAATGTGACAATCGATGTCAAGATGTTTTGCTCGTTCATGACAAATTGTATTCTCTGTGATGTGAATAGCAGCTTTGTTGTCACATAATAAGGGAACAGGATGCTGACTGGTAATATCAAGCTGTTGAAAATGAAACTAATTCACTATAGCTCACAAATGGTTGTGGCCATGCTCCTATACTCCGCTTCTGCTAAAAAGACAGTAGTTTATTTTTTGGTCTTCCAAAAGATTGAGGAGGATCCCAGGAAGACACAATAACCAGTGAGAGACCATCTACTGTCAGTGTAAGATGCCCAGTTTGCATCATAGAAAGCTTTAAGTTCCAAGTGATTTTGTGCAGCAAAGAAGAGCCCTTTTGAAGGGCATCCCTTTAGGTATCACAAGACATGTATAGCTACATTCCAGCAATCAACTATCGAAGAGTTAACAAACTGACTCAGTTGCTGAATGTTGAAGGTGATATCTTGTCTGGTGAGTTTGAGATATAAGAGTCAGTCGTCCAACTAATCTTCTGAATTACACAAGGTCTGAGTAAGGTATCCCATTTGTAGTTAATTTGATGTTCTTAGGAAATGGAGTGCAGACAGGTTTGGAACCTAACATGCCATAATTTTTGAGAATGTCCAGAATATATTTTCTTTGATTCAAGTAAATCCCAAGTTCAGATCTTGCTACTTCAACCCTAATAAAGTACTTAGCGTAGCCAAGATCTTTGATCGTGAATTTGGAGTCTAGAAACTGTTTCACACTGACAATTTCTTCTTCATTATTTCTAGAAATCAACACATCATCAACATAAACTAATAGGGCTTTGAAGGATCTGTAAGATTGCTTGGTAAAGAGGCAATGATTATAACTACATTGCTGGAAGCCATAACCCTTCAATTGAGTAGTCAATTTAATATTCCATTGCCTAGAGGCTTGCTTCAAACTATAAAGGGACCTTAGAAGTTTGCATGCCTGACTTGGTTAAGCCCTTCTATAATATAACCATGCGCCATTTTGGTAGCAGTAGAAAAACAAGAAAAAAAAGGGTGCAACAATCTAAATGGCGAAAACACCATAATTGTGCAGACAATTGATGCCAAAACTGTGCAACATCAAAATAACCATAAGAACTGTGCAGTCAAATTCCATTATGCAAGAATAATAGTCTGCGCAACAGCAAGAATAACAAACAAATGCCAGCAAAAATTGAAAAAAGGTTGCATAGCTAAAAGAACATAAAATAGAAAACCAGATGTTTTATAGAACTGAAAATACCAAGGATCCAAGTTACAATTAAAATAAAGTAAACTAATCACAGAACAAAGTCTAAACTTCAAATTCATTGTTCTCCACACAATCCCATAGCAAATCTTAGAAAAAAAATCCATAGATGCATACAATCCATCACCAAATTAATACAAAATAAAGTATAATCAACTACAATTCACTCAAATCTAATCAACCCTTAGAATTCTTCCCTTTTCCTCTAGATTTTTTGGATCCATTTTTTTCCTTTTTCTTTTGACCTCAAACTGCAGCTTTTAAGTTAGAAACTATCACAAAATTCATGCCACTTCTCACAATCACTAGAGCATTCATGTTTGAAGTTTGGCTAACCTATGCATTGTAATAGTTACACGTGAATAAAAACATGAAAAACTGAACAAATCCAAAAAGTATAAAGGCAAAAATTTGATACTTACATTTAAAGAAATATTATTTGAATTCCGTTTTTATCTTGATAGACAAATTCTTTCTAACTTGAAAAACCAAAACATTAGTTTGTTAGTGATTGATGTGGCTGAAAGTCACTTATAGTTAAAAGGGTAGTGTTTGGGATGAATTCGACCAGGGAGGTCGAGTATTTAAAGCTGTATTTCTTTCGAGGTCTGAGATCAGCAACTACAATACACGTTAGACTAGCTGAGGTGCGCCTGACCATGGCACTCCGATGCTCAAGTAAGTTCTGGTTGAGATATAGTAATCGAATAGAATATTGAGGGTATAAAAGGTTTATAGTATATTTGATATTACCTTGAGTGTGATTGATTATGAAGTATTTATAGGCTTCTCAAGGCGTGATTTGTCCATGGTGCTCTTTTCAGATGTACTGACTTTTGTCTTTGCCATGGGGTTGATGGTCATTTCATATCCAGATCCCAATATTGTTCCAGGTAGCTGAATCTCCTATTTTTTAGGATGAATAGTACCTCTAGAGGTGCCTCCCTACCAAAGGTGGTGGCAAGATTGACAGAATTGGTGGTAGGATTGGTGGTAGCGACTGTACCAGTTGTCACGCGTCATTAATGCGGAGGTATGCTGCTTGTCAGACTAATAAATATGGTGGAGATCCGAGTCAATGCCGAAATAGGTCTTGAGGTCGATACATATCGACCAGACCTGACTATTAGAACATTCAGAGTGGTCTTGAGGTCGATGCAGGTCAACCGTGGATCCTGCCAAGTATGGTCGATATAGATCAACCAAATGATCCTTGATAGGCGATCTGGCCCAGATTTGATGTTGGGCCTCTTAGGTTATCTCATTTGATGTTGGGTCTGTTGGGCCTATTGGGTTATCTCATATCATGACTCCCTCCAACTAACAGTCTTGATCGAGCTTATCGATGAGAAGGAGCAAGAGTTTACATTCAATTACGGCGGTTACCATATTCGACTGGGGTTTTTGAATCCTCGACCCTAGTTTTTGAACTATTGACTAAGGTTTGAGGTGGTTTCTCTGTATTTAATGTGCCTATTAGTATACAGGATACGAAGCGTACTAGGGTAGGCTGTCATCATAATAGTTACTCAAATTCCTGTGTACAAACGTATATAAATAATAGGATAATTGACTCCATTTATACTTTTGCTGCCAATACATTTGGTCGAATTGTTGCCTTTGAAGCTTTTCAAGTTTTCATGCACTTTGCCTTTTTGAGATTTCCATTGTAAGTGCCTTTGCCGTTCTTGTTCTTTTTTACCTTTTCATTTGTAGAAGCGTGTCTTCTAGTTCAAATAGTGACGATACTAGGTCAGGGAGTGTGGCCCATGAGGGGGAGACTGGGGTGGAGAGTATATTTCAAACATCTCGTGAGAGTGAATCAAGTTCATCCACGAGCGATAGCTCTAGCTCGAGAAGTTTCAGTAACTTGAGCGATGTTAGAGTTGTTTTGAAGGGGGATGCTAACCCTAGTGATGTGCCTGTAACCCGGGGCCGATTGTTTACCCCTGATCACTACACCGAAATAGCCTCTAAGATAACTCCTACTGACCTAATCTGTATTAGGGCAGCATATCACATCCCTGAAGAATATGAACTGATAGCGCTAGAGACTCGGGGTAGGAAGCATCGACCTCTCCGGAGGTATATAATTATGTTTGAGAAGGGATTAAAATGTGACCTTAGGTTTTCGCTCGCCCAACCAATAGTCGACCTCTTACTAGGTCCAGAAGTTTGCATCACCAAGTTGCTCCCGAATTATTTTGCTACACTATATAGCTTTGCCATGCTAATGCACTTGTACAATCAGCTTGCATCTTTTGCTAACTGCTCAAACTTATTCCACTTGCCTATGTCCTAGAAGTTAGGTAGCATTGAAGAGTCTGGTTTTTATTACCTGACTGCTCAACACCGACGGACGTTTTTGGTGTCCCTGCCTCTTCTTATGGCCAATAGTGGAAAAAAATTTCTTTTATGTTTGGGGGCTGGGGGTTTTTACCATTCCAAGGGATTGGTAGAGAGGGCCTATGGAGATGCTCGAAAACCAAAAACCTAGTTGGCCCAACACATTCATCTGGGATTTGGTTGAATTTGAGAAAATGGAGGCCTTAGTTCTGATCTAAGAGAGGTGTTTGGTTTTGGCTGGCCTATCACCTGTCCAACTCGACCTACTTGCGGGCAATTGACTAGGTAGAGACTTTTCGTCGACTGTTTTGATTGAACACTAATCTTTCTACTCGAGTCTGATGTTTGCTTAATTTGTTTGCATGTACAGATCGCGATGAAGTAATGGCCCACAGTCGCAATGAATTCCAAGTTCGAGCACTGAAAAATAAGGAGTGCCGTCGAGCTGCTGCCACTCAATGAGAAGGGGCTCTTGCTGAATAGGCACGCTCGACAAGGTTGATGTCTGCACAACCATCACCACAAATCGAGCAAGCTCCCAAAACTTAATCTGCTCTCCAGGAGGAGCCCATTTGCAGC
>JACGDI010001335.1:20409-45556 GCA_014898725.1 Jacaranda copaia
CTTCAGAATGGTTGCCGTACATGCCCGTATGAACATCCTATAATACTTCTAGTGCTTGATCCTGATCTAGGCATCTCAAGGGGGGTCTGATGAAGGATCTCTTGTACAACTAACTTTGCTCGTCGAGGGTAAATTTGGAGGCTTGACCTCAAAGGCGCTGAGTCTCGTTCCTGTTGTCGGGGATAGTGCTTTGGCTGAGATATAGCTTTATTGGGGTCTGTCAAGAAACTGTTGTTTCCTCAATGGTTGTTACCAAGTTCTCATCAGAGAGTGCAAATGACAGCCTACCCGATACCAAAAATATGATTTTCTTATCTTTTGTTCTTCTGATGGAGCTGGCAAACTTAGAGAGAGCATCTGCCCATTCATTCTCAGATCGACGGACCTGGCTGAGAGTAAATCTTTTGAATGATTGCTGCAACTTCTTTACTTCGGCCAGGTACCGGGTCATTGGTTATTCTTTGGCTTCAAAATTTCCCTTAACTTACTTCGCTACTAACTGGGAGTCCATAATCATGACCAGGTGTTCAACCCCTCGCTCAAGTGCTATTCTCATTCCTGCTGGTAGGGCCTCGTAGTTAGCCTCATTGTTTGTGACTGTATAATCTAATTTGATTGCAAAATCGTACTTTTCAACATCTTGGGAGTGAAGAGTGACCTCTACTCCCCCTCTAGATATGGTCGATGACCCATTGATGTTCAAGGTCCAAACAAGAGGGGCTGGGATACTTTTCTTGGGTAAGTCGACTCTTTCTTGAATAAAGTTGGCAAGAACCTGCGCTTTGATGGCTGTTCGAGGTTGAAAACCAATATCGAACTCCTTCAGCTCTATCGTGCACTTGGTCAATCTGCCTGATCTATCGTGTTTTGCCGACACTTGCTCCAACGGTTGGTTGGTTAGCACTATGATAGAATGAGACTGAAAGTACGGTCTCAGCTTTCGAGCAGCGGTCACTAAGGCTAACACAAATTTCTTAATTTCTAAATAATTATGTTCTGGCCCTTGGAGTGATTTACTGTAATAGTAGACTGGTCGATGGTTGCCATCTCAGGTTGATACCAGTACTGAACTAATCGATGCTTCAGAGACTACCAAATATATTTGAAGTACTTTTCCCAACTCGGGTTTTGCCAACATCGGGGGTGATGCCAAATATTGCTTGAACTCAATCAGCGCTCGAACATACTGTTTTGTCTATTGGAAACTCATCTTTTCGGCGTTCTTGAGAATTTTGAAAAAGGGGAGGCGTTTGTCGGTTAATCGCGCAATGAATATTCCCAAATCTACAATTCTTCCCACCAACCTCTGAACATCTCAAACTGTTCTTGGAGGGGTGACATCTAAAACGACTTAAATTTTCTGTGGATTCACCTCAATACTTATGTGGCTAACCATATAACCTAGAAATTTTCCTCATCAGACCCTGAACATACATTTATTTAGGTTCATCTTTAATCCAAATGCCCTTAGAATCCCAAAAGTATGATTGAGGTCAAGCAAATGGTCTTGGGTTTTTTTCGTCTTTACTATCATGTCATCGACGTAAGCTTCCATTGATTTTTCAATCTCGCCTTTGAACATGAAATTAAATAATAGCTGATAAGTTGCCCTAGCATTTTTCAATTCGAACGGCATGACAAGAAAGCAAAATAACCTATTAGGAACAATAAAATATGTTTTATCCCTATCCTTGGGTATTGTGAAGATCTGATGATAGCCTTGAAATGCATCCATCATACTTAATAATTCACACCCAGCAGTTGAGTCAACTAATAAATCTATTCGAGGCAGGGGATAAGGATTCTTAGGGCATGTTTTATTCAAATCAGTAAAATCATTACACATCTACTATTGTCCCTCCATTTTTAGGACTAAGACAACATTACAAAGCTAAGAGGGATACTGAATTTTTACAATATATCCTGCATTTAAGAGTTTTCTAACCTCATTCTCCATGATTTGCATTCTCTTAGTGTTAAACGTCTTCATCTTTTGTCTGACCGGCTTGTATGAGGGGTCAGTGTTGAGGTGATGCACAATGATGTTGGGATCGAACCCTTGGAGGTCGGATGCCTTCCAAGCAAAGACACTGTTATTTTTCCTCACAAAATCGACCATGAGACACTCCAAGTGGGGGCCCAAGTCTGTTCTAATGCAGGTCGTCTTTTCAGAGTTACCCTATTCGAGCTCAATGGTCTTAAACTTTCCAATAAGCTCTACTCTAGTGTCTTCCAGCTTTCGCTTTATAGAGGCATCCCCCAAAGTTTTCAGCTGCGGTCAAGTTTTTTGCTCGATTGACTTGATTAAGATGTTGTACAATCTCCAGACCTCTTTCAGGTTGCACAAAAGCTTGCTCGTGCCTGCTGAGGTTAGAAACTTAACTTTCAAGTGATAAGTAGACACAATAGCACAGACGTCATTGAGGGTAGGTCGGCCTATAATGACATTATAGGCAAATAGGGCATCGACCACCAGATAGTTTAGCATTAAGGTTATCCTCTGAGGAGCCTCTCCAAAAGATTTGGATAAGTTGATCGACCCTCCAGTATGATCTCCGATCCCCCAAATCTGATCAGAGGCGTGCGCACAGGTTTGAACTTTAGTTTGCCCATGTTCATCCTTTTTGGGGTGGATAGAAAGATGACATTCGTCGAGCTGCCATTGTCGATCAAAACCTTATGCACTTCAAAGTTTGCAATTTCCACAGAGACTACCATTGGACAATCTATCTTATGATCGACATTCTTGCCCTCGAGATGGTCTAGATCGGTATCCGTAAAAGAGATGGGTTCTGCACTTGTTGTGAGGTGGAAAGTTATCTTGAAAGGCAAAGCTTTATTAGACTTAAGCCTCCTCTGTGTTTGCCTCCTAGCAGATTTAGAGTCCCCCCTAGTGGGACCTCCTATGATCATGTTAATTACATCTCTGATGGGTGGGCAATCTTCTTAGATGGGCTTTTTTCCTTTATCTTCTCTTTTGGGGCTAATCGATATTTCTTTATGGGGAGTTCAATTGGTTTTGTCATTTTCAGTTTGAGCGTCCATGGCTATGTAGTTAAGATGGCCCTGCTTGATCAACCTCTTGATCTCGTCTTAGAGATTGAAGCATTCATCCGTGATGTGTCCCTTCTGTTTGTGGAAGTGGCAGTATTTTTTTAATTTCTTCACAGCTTTAGTTTTCGTTAGCTTTATAGTCTTTTTAAGGAGGTTATCATGCTAGATGGCGTAAAGGACCTCTTTCCTTAGGATGTTCAATAGTGTATAGTTGTGGAAATGCTTGATCGGAGATCAACCTTGCTCCTTATGTTTTTGGTCGTCTTTTTCCTTCTTCTTCTTCTTGACTTTGAAGGATCCAAACTTGAGCTTGTTCATTTCCTCCCGTATCATGTACTTTTCTACCAGGTCGAGTAGCTCTTCTATCAACTCGGGACATTTCTGCACTAATGTATTAGCGCATTCTTTGTGTCTGAGCCCTAGGAACAACACATCAATCAAGAACTCAATCTTGGGGTTATCTATTTTCAGGACCTCCGTGTTAAACCTAGTGAAGAAATCATGGAGGGACTCCCCCTCGCCTTGCTTGATAGTGTGGAGGTAGGTATGGGAGAGCTTTGCCTTTCTTTTACTAGTAAACTGGTGCAAGAACTTGTCGCACAGCTGGTCATAAGAATAAATCGATGATGGTTCAAGCTTCACAAACTAGTCCAGTGTGATGCCTTGGAAGGTAGTCATTAACATCTTGGCATGGATGTATTTGTTGTGTCCATGCAAATACATCATGTGCTCGAACTGCATGAGGTGCTCATTGGAGTTGGTAGAGCCATCATACCTCGGCATACCTATTGGGACTTTGGCGTCGACAGCAATGCACTCGTCAATGATATCTTGAATGAAAGGGGACCCTCTTTCCCAATGCGATCTCTGAGGAGCATCTAAGTTTGGTGCTCTGTTAGTTTTTCTCTTCAAAATCTTGTCGAGATACCTGTTCAGCTGCTGGACTTGATGGGATACTTTTTTCCATTCATGCCGATCTGCCTGGGTGGCATTCTGGTCAAGACCCAATCTAACATGCTTAGCCCTATCACGCTGCAAGGCTTGAATGGGCCGAAGCGCAAGATCAGTAGACTCTCCTCTTTTTTTACGGTAGTCATGCTTAAAGCGTTTAACCTTATCACGCTGCATGGCTCGATTAGGTCTGACGTGATCTACCGAGTTTGCTATCTCTTCTTGCATTTTTGATTATTTTTTTTCCTTCTGTAAGCGTCTGGGGCTGATTTCGCATCTGACAGGTGGCTGCCTGGATTCTCTGTGGCTATTCTCAGGAGACCTATTCTTCGACGGGGGAAGCTATGGAGTTGCACTAGCGATAGAAATAGGCACTGTAGTATGTCTATTCAAAGGAGCAGATAGCTGGGCTGATATTTAAGTTGAAATTTGCTCACTTATTAGCTGCATTAACTGGGACATGGTGAGCATCACCACCTGCTCCTAAGGGGCACTAGTTCTTGGAGCGTGTATACTTTGTTAGGGGTTAGGGGGAGGCAGAGAAGTGGACCTCCTATTCTCCTCCCTTTTGGATGCTGCTCTGCGTATGTTTACCATTTTTTCATTGCAATCTTAATAGATTCCCACAGATGGTGCCAAAACTGATGCGGTTGAAAGTTGCTTATAGTGAAAAGGGTAGTGTTTGGGATGAATTCGACTAGGAAGGTTGAGTATTCAAAGTTATATTTCTCTCGAGGTTTGAGATCTGCAATCACAACATACGTTAGACTAGCCGAGGTGCCCCCGACTAAGGCACTCCGACGCTCAAGTTAGTTCTGATCGAGATATAGTAATCGAATAGAATACTGAGGGTATAGAAGGTTTATAGCATATTTGGCATTACCTTGAGCATGGTTAAGTATGAAGTATTTATAGACTTCTCTAGGTGTGATTTGTCTATAGTATCCATATTAGGTGTACTGACTTTTGCCCTTGCCAGAGGGGTAATGGTCATTCCATATTCAGATTTTGATACTGTTTCAGGTGGCTAAATCTCTTGTTTTTCTTGGTAAATAGTACCTCTGGAGATGCCTCCTTGCTAAAAGTAGTAGTAGGATTGGCAGAATTGGTGGCAAGGTTAGTGGTAGCGACTATACTAGTTATCGCGTGTCATTAATGCTGAGGCATGCTGCTTGTCAGACTGAAAAATATGGCAGAGATCTGAGTCAACATCGTAGTGGGTCTCGAGGTTGATACATGTTGACCAAACCTAACTATTAGAACATCCGGAGTGGTCTTGAGGTTGATGCAGGTCGACCGCGGATCTTGCTAAGTATGGTCGATATAGGTCGACCAAATGATTCTTGATAGGTGATCTAGCCCAAACTTGATCTTAGGCCTCCTGGGCTATCCCACTTAATGTTGGGCCTGTTGGACTTACTGAGTTATCCTATATTAGTGATAATAAGAAAAATGCATATGGTTAAGAATATATATCAAGGAAAGCGTATAGGCAATTTCTTTTTTCTTGAACCACCAATATTGACATTTATAGTAGAAGGAGCACTACTACAAACATCAACATGGGATTGAGAGTCTCGAAAGGTCATCTCAAGAGAAACTTCAGATTGTGCTCCATGTGAGCAAGAAGTTGAAGCATATTTTTTCTTCCATTTATCCCTTAATCTTCTTTTATCATTTTTAGGAAAATGAACTTGCATCCCTCTCCTAAGATAGTGTGCTTGAATCACAAACTTAGCCTCACTTTTTGAACTGAAAATAAGGCCTAGTTCCAATTTAGGGTTCTTGTTTTTAGTTTTAGGGTTGTACTTTGGATACTTAGTATTTAATTCATCTTCATCAGACCCCATTACACTCTCAAACTCATCACTATCCTTAAGCCCATCTTCTTCCTTAGAGTCTATCCTAGCATACATGTCATCACTCACTCATTTACTATTTCCCACCCTATCAAACTCAGCATCTGGATCAACACACCTATCAAATAACGTATCATCCTTCTGCATGTCATAACTGCTATTAGTAAGATCATCGCACTCAAAATCAGAATTAGAAATAGAAGCAGAAGCAAATTTAGAAAGAGATGATGTAGGTTGGATTGGATTATCAGTCCAATTCTATGGCAAAGAGGCATCATCTGGAAATGAAAAGCCAATCATTAGATCATCATTCTCTAAATTTGAAAAGTGTTGGTTTTGCACTTCATCTCCCTTTTGGGTTTGGTCATTCCCATTCCCATGCCTAGCTTTTTGGTCAAGATGCTCTATATAAATTTCCACCACCCTATTCCTAGGTAAATGATTCACTATATGATAAACCTCAACATCTTTACTAAGGCTTTTACTATCCAAGTACAAACTGTGCCCATACTTATACCAAAATTTAACTTTGTCTTTGTCATAACCTAGCTCCTTAGCATAGTCTTTAAGTTCAATCATCCCAAACACATCTATATCTATATTATCAAAGAAATCTATGTTACCCCTTTCATAGTATCTTACAAGATCTACTTTCATTAAAGCCCCACGATATAATTTAATAATAAATAAAGAAATACCATTCTCAAGCAAATTGTATAACAAACAAAAATTTCAAAAACAAAAAAACAAGTTTTATATAATGAAATCACTAAATCCACTAGAACTATGCACACTATCAAAAATCAATGAAACAATCCACCAAAACAAATTTCCAGAACATCATTTCTAGAAAATCTCCCAAGACAAACAATAAATATCTATTTGACAGTGCCCTAAATTAAGAACAGAAAAGCATGTCACATATAAAGCAAGCGAATTTCCAACATATTATTTAACAATAAATATAATTTAATAGTAATAATATTTTCCAACTTATAATTTAACAGAAAAGAACATTACAATTAAAGCATCCAAATTGACTGTCTCATCTTAAAGCAATCATATTACATACAAAGCTTGGCTAGCTTATTCACCAAGAAACATCAAACAAACAATATATTTTCTGATTGCGAAGTAATCTTCAAAGAAAACTCACCATAATTGGATGTCCCAAGATTTGTCTCTTTCCTTCGTGCCAATCACAACACCAAGAGCAATACTTTGTTTTCGCTTGACACTTGAAGAATCTTTAGCACCGAGAGAAAATAAGCTTAAGTTAGTGGGGATTCTTTCATTTAATCGAGGGAATGGGTTTCAATTGAAAACTAGGATTTTCTCTTAATTTGGGGATTTTTGAGTTAGGATTCTTTTTTCTCTTAGGACTTAATGATTTCAAAAGGGAAAGGGAATTCTAGCACAGCCTTGCAGTCACATGCTTAGCATGTAAGTTAGTTGTTAACTATTAAATGGCTGACTTGATGGAGGGACAATATTGAACAAAATTATGGAACCTTCGGGACACAATGTGAAACATGTTAAAACACGGGGATCAAAATTGAATTAGTGGCATACTTTAGAGACCAAAATTGAAATTGTCCATGTAAAATTCTATGTTGTTTTGCCTCATCCAGCAAAATCCATGAACTCCAAGATTCAGCATTCATTAGCCTTCAAATAGTTTTTGCCATGTTTAAAAGTTATGGTGACAAGTTTAATAACCATTAATTTTTTCATCTGCTAATTTCTCTGAATATTAATATCGTGTTGTCCTTAGATCTGAGACCACCTTAAGCCTCGTATTCCAATTAAACATGAATGTTTTGGCTAAAGTGGAGAAAGTTTAGTTTAATTAATTGTTTTAAAACAAATTATCACTAGGAATTTCTTGAGCAAGTACAATAAACTGAAAATTCAACCATGATTAATTTTGCATTTGCAGCTGAATGACTACTAGCTGTAGAGCAATAGTAAAGATTTAGTTGATAGATTTTTGCATGGATAATTTTGAGTGGAATACTAATCTAAATAATTTTATCTTTATTTATCACCAAGACTCAAGAAAATTAATGTCTTACATTTCCAATTCTAGACACGTCTATGCTATCAATTTGTCTAACTTGTGCAGTTCCGTATTTTTAATAGGGATTGTTATAGAATCATCAACTAAAAGCACTTTCTATACAAGACTCATTGTTTATTAGGTGTAGAAGACTTTGAGTGATTATTTCCGCCGCATAAAGTTTCAAAAAGTCTTAATTCTTCCCATTTTATATATAATATCACTCTATAAAATAATGATCCTTCCAAGGCAACTGTAATTTAATTGTTCTATTTGATCACACCGTTATAGATCAATTTGAAATTCATTTAAAGTTGTTAAAACTGCTGCTAGATGTTTATATTTCAAGCTTCCATTGGCTAGTCCCTCAAAACTTTTCTTCAAAAGAGCTAAAACTCCACTATCTAGAATTTCTTCGCGAAGTTTCTAAAGGACATTAATAAGAACAAATAGTTTTTCCAACTTATTTATGGCAAGTTTTCTCTCTTCCCATTTGATTCTACAGCATCCCTACCGGCAATTTCAAAATCAATCATTATGTTCTCAACAAACAGTGTAGTTTCTTCAGCACTTTTCCATTTTTCATTTTTTTTCTTTCCCAAACTTAAGATCTCCTTAATGGTGTCTATTGCAGCTTAAGAAAAGCAGCCATGCTGTCATAAACATGACTCGAAATTCATTTCATATTTACTTAGCCATGGTGAAAAATAACATTTTGAAAGAAAGTAGCCTGCTACTTAAATTTGGCCTCCATGTGGGGATCCATTCAAAGACACTTCCACGTAAGTAATATAGGGAGGTTTGTTCTTTTACGAAAGGGTTTTCCCCGTAAATCCCTCCAAGGGAATTAATTCACCCACATTGTAGCGTGATGTAATTTATCCTTTACTTATTGTAGTAAAGTTTCCTCAATAATTTGTGGAGCTTTTTACATTCAGTCGCATAAAAATAGAATTTATGAATCATAAAGTGCATGTGCAATTCATGTGTCTAATTAATTATTATAATTGTCTATAACCATATCCAAGGTGCACGCCCAAAATATAGGTATAGTATAGTAATCATAAAATTATAAAGTGCATGCGCCATGCACATATTTAATTAATCATTATAAAATAAATTATCATTGTTGAGTTTCTTGAACAAGATAAACTACAAATTCAACCTCAGTTTTCACGTGTGTGATTGAATGACTGTTGGTTGTAGATCAATGCTAAAGATTTTATTTAATAGATTGAATTATTTTAGTGATTGAAATAGTGATATGAAAATTTTATCTTCCTTCATTACCAACATTTAAGAAAATTAGGGTCTTATGTTTGTAATTCTAGACACATACGTGCAGTCAATATGTCTAATGTGTGCAATTCCATTTAATTGCGCTATGTGTCATGTCAATTGCTTCAATCGGCAGTTCAATTGGTTTCATAAAATTGTCTACTCAAGACACTTCTTGTTCAAGACTCACTATTATATTAAACGTAAAAAATTTTCAGTTATTATTTGCTGCAAATATTTTCCAGAAGTCCTAATTCACCCCCTCTTAGGCAAAAAATCACTCTATACCATAATGATCTTTCCAAGGTCACTATTTTTTTAATTTTACTTTTTGATCGCACTACTCTAAATCAATTTAAAAATCATTCAGGGTTGTTAGAACTACAATTGGATTTTTATATTTCATTGACTAGTGCCTCAAGACCATTCTTCAAAAGAGATATAACTCCACTATCTAGAAATTCTTCTTGAAGTTGTTTTTAGAGGACATTAGTGAGAATACATAGCTTATTCAACTTACTTATGGCAGGTTTTCTTTGCCCAATCAATTCTCCATTATCTTTTGTGGCAATTGCCAAATCTAGCATTATGTACTAATCAGCCAGTGCAATTTCATTTTTTTACTTGCCCATACTTAAGATCTGCTTAATAGTGTCTCTTGTGGCTGTGGAGAATCATCCATGTTTTCATAAACATGTGCCAGAATTGGTCTCTTATTTACTTAGCCATGGCGGAGAGTAGCATTTTGATTGAAAGTTCCCTCGTACTTAATTTTAGCCTCCATGCGGGTATCCGTACAAAGAAACCTCCGTAAAAACTGGATAAGATGGTTTTGCACCCTTTTCCAAAGGTTTTCCCACAAATTACTCTTGGAGCATTAATAAGTTGATTTCACTTATGTTGTGCTTATTGTGGTAAAGCTTTCTTGATAAGTGGTTGAGCTTTAACGTTCAGTTTTGGCCAATAACCATATAAAAAGTGCATATTTGTTGCAACCAAATAACAATCATGAAATCATAAAATGCATGTGCCATGCACGTGTTTAATTAATTACTATAATTGTTTATAACCATATCAAAAGTGCATGTCTGATGCATAGGTATAAGAATCATAGAATTATTACACGTGGTACACCATGCACGTGTTGGATTGATTACTATGAAATAAATTATCATTGGTGAATTTTTTGAGCAACAAAAACTGGAAATTGAACCTTGGTTCACATAGCTAGAATGACTATTGGTTGTAGATCAATAGTAAAGATTTTACTTGATAGAATTTTGCATGGATAGTTTTAATGATTAGGATACTAATCTGAAAATCTTATCTTCATTTATTACAAAGACTTCAGAAAATTAATGTCTTCAGTTACATCTCCAATTCTAGGCACAACCTTGTAGTCATTATTAGGCCTAGCATGTGCAATTCCCGTCTTTTAGTTGCACTTTGTTCTATATTAATTGATTCAATATGTAATTTAATTGATTTAACAGAGTTGTAAACTCGAAATACTTTCTACACAAGATTCTCTATTTTATTAAATATAAAATTTCTTGAGTGATTGTCTCGCAACATAAATTTTCAAAAAATTTTAATTCACCTCCTCGTAGGCATAATATCACTATATATCATAATGCTCTCCCCAAGGTTGCTGTTTCTTTTATTGTTGTCTTTGATCAAACTTTTCTAAATCAATTTAAAATTAATTAGGGTTGTTAAAGCTGTACCTGGATGCTTATATTTGGAAACTTCCATTGGCTAGTTCCTCAAGACCATTCTTTGAAAGATCTAAAGCTCCACGATCTTGACTTTCTTCTTGAAGTTACTACTAAAGGACATTAGTAAGAACGCCTAGTTTCTCCAGCATAAAGCAGTTTTTTCTACCGATTTAGTTTAATATCATCTTTTATGGAAATTTCCAAATCAACCAATTACGTTTTCATCTTGTAATTATTTCAACACTTTTTCTATTTTTATTTTTTTTCTTTCCTATTCTTGAGAGCACTTTAATAGTGTATCACTTGTGGATTTTGCGAAGCAAGAATGTTTTCATAAACTGATTCGTAATTCATTTATTATTTACAAAGCCATGGTAGAAAATAGCATTTTGAGATGAAGCTGTGTGCTGCCTAAATTTAGCCTCCATGAGGGGATTGGCACAAAAAAACTTTCGTGCAAACATATTAAGATGGTCTTCCCCCTCATGGAAGACTTTTCCAAAGCAATTACTTAAGTAGCATTAAGTCACACTATTTGTAGGATGATGATGGGTATCTTGTCACTTGTGTTAAATTTGTGTAAAAAATACACATGCGATATGTGTATGAATAGTAATCATGAAATCATAAAGTATATATATGTCATATATATTTTTAATTAACTATTATAAATTCTTATAACCATATCAAAGAGCACGTGCGATGCATATGTATAATAATTATAAACTATAAAGTGCACGTGTAATGCACATGATTAATTAATTATTATAAAATGAATTATTATTGGTAAATTCTTGAGCAAGTATAACATAAACTAAAAATTTAACCCTGGTTTTCACATGTGAAACTGAATGACTATTGATTGTAGATCAATAGTAAAGATTTTATTGGTAGATTTTTGCATGGATAATTTTAATGATTGAAATACTGTTCTGATAATTTTATCTTCATTTATTACCAAAACTTAGCAAAATTAATGTCTTACATTTTCAATTCTAGACACACCTATGTAATTAATATGTCTAACGTGTGCAATCCCTAATTTCTAATTGTGCTTTTATATAAATTGTTTAAATTGGTAGTACAATTAATTTCATAGATTCATCAATTCAAAACACTTCCTACACAAGACTTACAATTTTATTAAATAAAAGTATTTGACTGATTAATATTTCACTTACGAATTTTCAAAAAAATTCTAATTCACCTCCTTTTCGACGTAATATCACAATATACTATAATGATCCTTCCAATGCCACTACTCTTTAATTGTTCTCTTCAATCTAACTATGATAAATCAATCTGAAATCCATTCAGGGCTGTTCAAACTGCGGCATGATGGCCTCAAGACCATTCTTCAATACAGCTGAACTCCACAACCTGAAAATTATTCTTGAAGTTGTTTCTGGAGAACATTAATAAAAAGCATAACTTCTTCAACTTACTTATGACAGGATTTCTCTACCCATTTAGTTCTTGCATTATCTTTTACAGCAGTTTCCACATCAACTATTACGTTCTCAACATACAGTGTGATTAATTCAACACATTTTCCATTTTTCATTTTTTTTTCTTGCCCATACTTAAGCACTCCTCAATGGTTTCTCTTGCGGCTTGTAGAAGTAACCATGTTTTCATAAACATGATTTGGCATTCTGTACTTGTTTACTTGCCCATGGTGGAAAGCAGAAATTTGAAAGAAAGCTAGTTGCTATTTAAATTTAAACTCCATGTGGGGAACCGCACAAAGAAACTTCCATGCAAATAGGAAAAGGTGGTCTGCTGCCTTGTGGAAGGGTTTTTCCACAAATTACTATAGGTGCATTAATTAACGTCAGTTGTAGTTGGATGGCAATTATATAGTGCTTTTTGTGGTAATGTTCCCTTGATAAATGGTAGAGCTTTTCTCATTCAGTCTTTGCTTATATCCACTTAAAAAATGTACTCGTTGAATGCATAAGTACAGTAATAACAAAACCATAAAGTAGATCTTCCATGCAAGTGTTTAATTAATTATTATAATTCCCTATATCCATATCAAAAGTGTACGTGAGAATGCACGTGCTATGGTCATGTTTAATTAAATACAATCAATTAAATTAAAATTGTTAAATTTCTCGAGCATGGAACATAAATTGAAAATTCAATGATGATTTTCTTGTGAAATGGAATGACTATCAATATTAAATATTTTACTTAATAAATTCTAGCATGGATAATTTAGTGGTACGATTACTCATTTGAGGAATTTATTTTATTTATTACCGAGACTTAAAAAAATTAATATAATACATTTCCAATTCCAAACATATCCATGCAATCAACATATCTAACATGTGCAATTCCTTACTTCTAGTTGCGTTTTGTTCTATATCAATTGCTTCATTTTGGTAGCTTAATTTGTTTCATGGTATCTTCGACTCAAAACACTTTTTGCACAGGACTCACTATTTCATTAAATGTAAAAGTTTTCGAGTGATTATTTTGCTATATAAATTTTCAAAAATTCCTTATTCACCAATCTTAGGCATACTAATACTCTATACTTTAAATGATCTTTCAAAGACCACTATTCTTTCATTGCTCTCTTCAATCACACTACTCTAAATCAATTTGAAAATCATTTAGGGTTGTTAAAGTTGCAGTTGAATGTTTATAATTGCAAGCTTCCATTGGCTAGTGTTTGATGACCATTCTTCTAAAGAGCTAAAACTCCATGATCTAGGCTTGCTTCTTGAAGTTATTTTTTTCAAGGACATTAGTTAGAACAAGGAAAAAATGCAAAATTAGTCCTTTAACTTAATCTCATTGGCAAATTAGGATTTTAATTTTTTGGGCTGCATAATTGGTACACCAACTTTTCAATTTTGGCAATTTGAGGACAAATTGAGCCCAAATTTCATTTTCTTCCAGTCCAATTTTGCGTGGCATCCTATGCAGCAGCACATGGCGCTGTGTGGTGATTAGTCAAAAACCTCTCTCCTACATGGCAAGAGTGGTTGACACCTAAGGAGAAAAAGCTGCCATGTCAGCTAAGAAAAAAAAATTGCCACATCAAAAAAGCCTACCCTTAAATCATTATCATAACTTAAAAAAACTGAAAAAAATGAAAAAAATGCACAAAATCTACTCCACCCATTATCAGACGCGTTTTATCAACAAAACTTTAATGTTTTTCATTATCAGACAATCAAAAGAAAATGAAAAAACTCTCCCAACAAAAAACCCTAGTCCACTGAAAATTCAAGAACGAAGGTTAAAATCTACAAAAATCATTGGTCGTGTGAAGCAAAAGTGCAAGATTTTTGGAGAATGGTGCTTGTTAAGGTGGTTATTAGGCAGTAGAAGAACTTATATCTTGCTACCCCATTCAATCGTAAGTATCCATTTTCAAATAATAATGTTTATAGTCACTTTTGTTGCTAGGCATTTGGGATGCAAATAGGTCCACATTAAGGAAACAATTCCTGAGTGTATGAGTTCTTTATTTTGTGAAGAATTTGTGTATCTGCTGTTGAGGCCACACACACTTAAACCTAATCGTTGACCAAAATGGTCCCCCCTTAAATAGTAGTGTATTGTCTACATCAAATTTTATTGTTTTTTTATATTAAAAAATAATTTTTAATTAATTAATTTTTTTTAGACCCTAAAAGTTCATCCATCACTGTCACATTATATCACGGCGGTGAGTTCCAACACAAGCCATTTCCTAAGTACCTTGGAGGGATATTGCGTAAGTTTGACTGCATTCATACTCCAAACTATGATCGAGTTATGAATAATTGTTGTAAAACTATTAGGTTAGTTGGGGATTGTAGTTTTTTTGTAAAGCAACCTTGTGGTTTTAAATAGATAAATAATGAAAAGTTGTTGAAACTTGTTGCCAAAGCATTAAAAACTTCTAGAGAGCTCACATTGTATGTTGCAGTAGAAGTAGTTGGTGATAAAGTTGTATTAGCTGAACATAATATAGAACATAAACAGGCTGAAGGTGAGAAGCAAATTAAGGAAAGGTTTGAGGGATTATGTTTAGATAAAAATGATGAGGTCTTCGAGTTGGGTGATGTGCTTTTTGAAAATGATGTTGGGAAGGGTGCTGAAGGTGTTCAAAATAAAGTTGAGAAGTGTACTAAAGCTAAAGGAGTTTATATTGGGTTTGAGGAGAGTGTTGAGGGAGTTCAGGTTGGGATTGAGAAAGGTGATGAGAGGGTGCACTTGGGTTTGTGGAGGATGTTGAGGGAGTTTAGGTTAGGATGAAGAAAGGTGATGAGGGAGTGCAACTTAGGTTTAAGAGGGGTGTTGAGGGAGTTCAGGTTGGGATTGATAGTAATTATCATAATGAAATTGAAGTTGATATTCAGATGGATAATGAGAGTGTTGAGAAAAATCTTGAGAGGGTAAATGAGGGTGTTGAAGTAAATGTAGAAAGGATCAATTTAGAGGTTCAGGGACAGGATAAAAAAGATGTTGAATTAAATGAAATATTAGCAAAACAATTTTGAAACTAAGTGAACTAAGTGAACTAATGATGCTAATGCTACTGTTGCTTAGTTTGAGGATAAGAGTGATAGTGAGTATGTAATGAGTGAACAAAATAAGGGGGTTGATGTTTCACTAAGCTAAGTAAGTCTTGAAAATGAGAATGAAGACAGTTACCATATTGGAGATGATAAGAATGAAGGCAGTGTAGTGAGGATAATTTGATGGGTAGTGACTGTGAGATGGTTGAGACATTGCAATCTGATGATAAGAATGAAAGATGCAGGTACCTTATATTCAACCTTAAAAACATGTGGAACCCTAAGTTTGAACTAGAGATGATATTTGCCAATAAAGATGAGTTCAAACAAGCTATCCAATCCCATGCCATAGCTACTAAAAGAGATTTGAAAATAACAAAAAATGATAAAACAAGAGTTTATGTAATATGTGGGAAAGCTAATGAAAATACTTGCCCTTGGAGAATAAGTGCCATAAAGTTAAAGGATGAGAGCACCTTCCGAATTAGAGAATACAATCACACACACACTTATGGTGAAAAGTTTGATATTAGGGCAATGAAAACAAAACGGCTGTCTGATAGGCATTTGCACTTATGGAAATCTAATCCAAAAAGGAATGTTAAGGGTTTTAGGCAAGATATATTCATGAAAATGAATGTTAATGTATTTAAAGATCATGTCTATAGAGCTAAGAGAATGGCCTTAGTTAAGCTTGAGGGTGCTCTTGAATGGTAATATAGGAAGTTGTGGGACTATGTCACTGAAATTAAAAGAACAAATCTTGGGTCAACTGTTTTGGTGGGTACAAAAGTGGTTGAAGGTCAGAATAGGTTTAGTAAATTTTACGGTTGCCTTCATGCTTTGAAACAAGGCTTTAATTTAGGTTGTAGGCCATTTGTTGGAGTTGATGGTTGTCATCTCAATACACCACATTAGGGGGGGGGCTTATTTACTACAATTGGGTTGGATCCAAATAATAATATTTTCCCTTTAGCTTATGCTGTGGTGTCCAAGGAGAATGATGGAACCTGGTAGTGGTTTCTAACTGCCTAAAGCAGGGTCTAGACATAAATGTTCTTGAAGAATTCACATTTATGTCTAATAAACAAAAAGGCCTAATTTAAGCCTTTGAAGATGTTTTCCCAGGTACAAAGCATAGGTTTTGTGTGCAGCACTTGTTGATAAACATGTATAGGCAAGGGTTCAAGGGAGAGTCTTTCAAGCAAGCATTGTGGAAAGCTGCAACTGCTACAACAGTTTCAGATTTCAAAAGAAATATGCAAAAGCTGAAAGATATGAATGATAACGCATATCAGTGGCTATGTGACAAACCTCTAAATTAGTGGAGTAAATCTCAATTTACAGTATAATCAAGATGTGATTTGGTTGTTTATAATATTTGTGAATGTTTCAATAGCAACATTATTCTTGCTAGAGAGAAACCAATCTTGACTATGCTAGAATGGATAAGGGAGTTCCTCATGAAAAAGTTGGCCACTAACAGAGATAAAGCTAAAGTAAAATGGAAGAATAGTTAATTGTGTCCAAAGATAAGAGACATTGTTGAAAAGAATGCAAAGGATGCATCCAGCTACATACTTATAAAGTCCACTGACAAGCACTATCAAGTTTCTTATGGTGATGGTTCTTAGCATTATGTGGATTTGGAGAAATGGACATGCTCCTGCAGGTATTGGGACTTGGCTGGCATACCTTGTAAGCATGCCATTAGGCCAATTAATAACATCAATGAAGACCCAAAAAGATACATCCTATGTTGCTACACTGTTCAGACTTACCTCCAAGTATATAAGCCTGCCATAATGGGAATTTGTGGGAGTGAGGTATGGGGTGAAAATGGTATTATACCACCAATGTCGCTAAAGTTTGGCAAACCAATTGGTAGACCTAAAAAGGTTAGGAGAAGAGGAATAGATGAACCAATTCATAAAGGGAAAAAAAGAAAAAGAGGGCAACCACTTAAAATAAAAATGAGGAGGCATCAAACTACAGTAAATTGTAGAGTTTGTGGCCAAGAGAAACATAATGTTGCAACATGCCTACTTAAAAATAATGAAGATGGAGAACCCTTTTCTAGGCAGGTAATATTAAAAACTTTAGTAGTGTGAATCTATAATTATTGTGTATATATTTTCATAGGTATTATCTTTTGTCTTAAGTAAGAAGAAGGAAGAAGGTGGCAGCAAGTAAGAGAGACATAGATGTATTAAATGCAATGAACATGGTAAGCACCTTTATTCAAATGTCTTTAAGTTTTTTAAGTTTATTAATCCATTCAATCTTATGAATTTTCATTTCGAAATAATAATCCTATATATGGTTCTACTATGCAGCACCATGAAGAGACAGAGTAGGATGCAAATGTTGAAAGTGTAGAACTAATCATCTTGCCTCCATTGAAGCAACCTATAGTTGTTTCTCAAACTGAAGAGTGGACCATGCTTGTTGAATCTCAAGCTTCTTTTGAAGATATCCTCCAATCACCAGTGTTGCAGCCAGGGTTTCCAATGTTTGATCAATTGATGCAGTCGAGGTCACCAGGGAGCCAAAGGGGTGAAGGTAGCAAGAGAGTGAATATAAGAGCACCACCAATATTCATTGGCATGTAATAGTCCCAATCTGCTACTCAAAGTAGTTGTTTCACTCATTTGAACTTGCCAACCTTCAAGGAAGGTGGTCAGAAGCATGTGACAATGTCAGATCTCACTTCTGTTGTGAGAGAGAAAGGAAATAGTAAGATAAAGAATGCACAATAAATGTAAATGTGAGTGTAAATGATAGACAAAAAGTATAGGTGCCAGTGCTCAGTTATGAAATAGTATGTGTTTTTATTGAATAAGATGTAAATTTTTTGGCATAACTATGACATGGTAATGTTAATTATTCTAGCACTTCTTTTTTGAGGAAATGAAAATGGTTCTTTTGGGGAATTGTTGGTGCATCCTATTTGTTCTTTTGAGCATAATGATCCAACGGTTTTGTATATCTTGATAGTGCATTTTTTGTATGGAGGAAATGAAAATGATTCTTTTGGGGAATTGTTGGTGCATCTTATTTGTTCTTTTGAGCATAATAATCCAACAGTTTTGTGTATCCTAATGGTGTATTTTCTGTAAGGCTTAGTGCTGCAGTTTTGTATGGCCTGGTGTGTATAGTTTGTGCCATTTTGCTAGTAACCTTGCTGGAAACTTTGTTGCAATAAATGGCTTTCTCAAGCCATCCAACTCAATCTATTCCAGCAATATGTAATCCACCACGCTTTATTCCAACACATTAACACAACCAAGTATCACAAAGACAAATGTATAATTTTTTCATGAAATACATCCATTTTTCATTCATTAAAATTACTAGATACATGTTACATCCTTACACAACCTTGCATCATTACAAAACATAGTTTAAAGAAATACCAAACTAAAATTTCTTAAAAAAAAAAAATGCCAGCTGTGCATTAGATTTTAAGGTTCAGTGAGGAAGAAGATAAAGAAACAACAACAAAAATCTTCTTCCAATACCTACACCAATCAACCCCAAAGCTTCAAAACAGCAATCACCAAACATCCAAAAAAGAAAATTTTCATTTTCTTAACTTTTCACTTCAGTTGGTCATTTTCCTCCTCTACAATGCTTATTCTAGACTCCATTCCGTTGACTCGTTGTAGAAGCCCTAGAATGATTTGCCTTGCCCTTGAGCATAGTGGTTTATCAACCTATTGAAAAAACGAGCATCCACCAATCTGTTGGGCACATGTTTGAAAATGCCTTTTGAGATTTTCATCCATTCATGATGTGTGGAGGACAGTTGCATTTCCACATAAGCAATTTATTGGTAGTGGAATATCGGACATTTCCTAGGAATCGTCAAATTAGAGATGAATTTGGCTTTCTGGGAAACTAGGGTTCTTGAAGATGCTTTTTGCCCCTTTTCTAAAGCGTGAAAATGAGTAAGAAAATGGGTGGAAAAATTGTTGAAATACGTCTAAATATGGGCGGAGCAGATTTTGTGGGTTTTTTTTTTTTTAATTTTTTTCAGTTTTTTCTAAGTTATGATAATGATTTAAGTGTAGGCTTTTTTGATATGGCAATTTTTTTTTTCTCAGCTAACATGGCAGCTGTCAACCGCGCTTGCCATGTAGGAGAGAGGTTTCTGACTAATTGCCACGCGGTGCCACGTGCTGCTACGTTGGATGTCATGCAGGATTGAGCTGGAAGAAAATGGAATTCGAGCCTAATTTGTCCTCAAATTACCAAAATTAAAAAGTTGGTGTACCAATTATGTAGCCCAAAAAGTTAAAGTCCTAATTTGCTAGTGAAATTAAGTTAAATGACAAATTTTGCATTTTCCCCTTAGAACAAATAGCATCTTCAACTTTGTTATGCCTGTTTTTCTGTGCTCAGTCAAATCTACATCATCTTCCGTGGCAGTTTCCCAAAATCAACCATTACGTTATCAAGCAGCAGTGTAATTACTTCAATAGTTTTTCTATTTTTTATTCTTTTCTTACCCAATATAAGAGCTCTGCAATAATGTCTCATGTGTCTATGAAGAAGCAACGAAGTTTCCATAAACATGATTTGGGATTTGTTTTTTATTACTTAGCTATAGTGGAAAACAACATTCTAAAGGACGGTATAAGTTATTTAAATTTAGTCTCATTGGGATTTTGTAGAAAGAGACTTCCGATGGGTGGTTTGCTCCCTTATGGAAAGGTTCTCCCACAAATTACTCTAGCGTATTAATTCACGCCGATTGTAGTTGGATGTCAGTTATGTTGTGTTTATTGTGGTAAAATTTCCTTGATAAGTGGTTGAGACTTTTGCATTCAGTTATAACATTATCAAAGATGTATGTACAATGCTGAGGGTAGTAATTTTTAACACGATATGATAATTCAATATGAGTTCGACACCAAAAAAAAATGAATTTGGGTGGACCCATTTTGAGTTCGGGTCTAATAAGAATTCAAAAAAAATGGGTTGGATTGGATTGAATTTTATGTTACACAAACAACTCGAAATTAATTTTGGGTCACACGACAACCTAAACCCACATGAACCAACTCAACCTAATCTGAATTAAACAAATAAAATTTAAATTTTTTTAGAAGTAAAAGTATAAAATAATGAAATAAAGCTTGAAATTTTGAACGTTAACAATATTAAAATTACTATTTAGCCATTTTTTAGTCTTATATATTTCCACAAACATATAGGATGGATGATTCAATTTTTGACTACTTGTAATGGTTATTTTTGGATATCCAAGTGGACATAAAAATTATTTTGCAAAGAGTTGACAAATCACTACTTTAACTATTGAATTATCCAAAAGTTTTTCTTAGGCCATATATATGCAATGAAAGATTTTTTATGTATAGATAGATAAGATTTATTTTTGTTGAGATTATAAAATTTTTGAAAGACTCAAGCAAGTTTTTATAATAAATTATGTGTATAATTAAATTACTTTTTTACTTATTTGCTTGATGATACATTTTTATTGATTTACATGCTATTTAATTGAATCAATATAAAGTTAAAAATAATATCATTTTAAAAAGTTAAATAAGACAATTTGATTGACACAAAAGACATAAAATTTAAAAAGAGCAGGTGAGCAAAATGTGGAAAACTATATTATTTTTAAAAATAAGATACTTTGTGATTTCAATATTCTTACAATGCTAATAGATACTAGAAAATGAAAGGAAAAATAAGTTTTAAAAATCAACATATTATGTGGTTTAACAAAAGTTTTTTAGAAAGTTGCAATTGTGAAGTTATATAAGAACTCCTTAATCCTATTTTAATAAATTAATAATTAAGAACAGATAGAACAAAAAAATAAAAATACCAAAAAAAATCTAAAAATTAAAATAAATATTCGAAATAATTATTTTAAATCAAATTAGCATGTTGGATTAGGTGAGTTTGAGTTGGTAGGTCAATTCGAAAAAAATCAGGTTGACCCGATCCTGACTTGATGCAAATCAAGTTGAATTAGGTTGAGCACTTTCAAATTGTCATCAGGTTGGGTTGAGTTCGGATTGAAAAAATTAATATTATACCCACACTTTAATTCAACCCAAACCCATTCGACCCACCCAAATTGACACCCCCATCAGAAATGTATAAGTATAGTAATTATAAAACCATAAAATGCATGTGCCATGCACATGTTTAATGAATTATTATAATTGTAAATAACCATATCAAAAGTTCGTTAGCTATGCATAGGTACATTAATCATAAAACTAAAGAATGCATGCGCCTTGAACGTGCTTAAGTAATTATTGCAAAATTAATTATTATTGGTAAATTTCTTGAGCAAGTGATTCAACCTTGCTTTTCACGTATGAAACTAAATGACTATTGGTTATAGGTCAATACAAGAGAATTTACTCGATAGATTTTTGCATGGATAATTTTAATGATAGGAACTTTGATTTGAGAATTTTATCTTCATTTATTACCAAGACATAAAGACGATTAATGTCTTATATTTTTAATTCTAGATGCGTTGTGTAATCAATGTCTAATGTTTCCAATTCTTTGCTTTTAGCTATGCTTTGTTGTATATCAATTACTTCAACTAGCAGCTTAATTGGCTCAAAACACTTTTTATATAAAACTCACAATTTCATTAAATGTAAAAGTCTTCGACTGATTATTTTGCTGCATAAATGTTTATGAAAGTCCTAATTCAACCCATCCTAGGCATAATATCACCATATACCATAATGATCATTCCAAGCCCATTGTTCCTTAATGGTTTTCTTCGATCACACAGCTTTAAATCAAATCTAATATTACTCAAAGTTGTTCAAATTGCAAGTTGATTTTTTATATTCGTAAGCTCCAGTGGCCAATGCCTCAAGATCATTCTTCAAAAGAGCTAAAACTACACGATCTACAAATCCTTCTTGAAGTTGTTTTTAGAGGACATTGATAAAAACATATAGCTTGTTCAACTTACTTTTGGCGGGTTTTTTCTGCCGATTCAGTTCTGGATTATTTTTTACCACAATTTCCAAAAATGTCATTGCGTCATCAACAAGCAATGTAATTACTTGAACACTTTTTTCGTTTTTCATTTTTTTGCGTGCCCATACTTAAGAGCTCCATAATATTTTCTGTTGTGGCTTTGGAGAAGCAACCATGTTTCTTTAAACACAATTCAAAATTCACTTCTTATTTGCTTAGCTATGACGAAAATAACATTTTGAAAGGAAGTTGCCTGCTACTTAATTCAGCCTACATGTATGGATCCGCATAAAGAGACTTCCGTGCAAATAGGATAAGGTGGTTTACTCCCTCACAGTAGGGTTTTCCCACAAATTACTTTAAGGGTATTAATTCACGCCGATTATAGTTGGACGACAGTAATGTTGTGCGTCTTGTGGTAAAGTTTACTCAATAAATGGTTGATATTTTCTCATTCAATCTTTGCCTCTGACTATTTCAAATGTGCATGGTGATGTATAGATATAGTAATCATAAAACTGTAAAGTGCACGTACCATGCACATATGTAAATATTTATTATAAAATAAATTAGTATTGGTTAATTTCTTGGGGAAGTAACATAAATTGAACATTGGACCTTGGTTTTAAGATGTGAAACTAAATAACTATTGATTGTAGATCAATACAAAAATTTTACTTGATAGTTTTTTGCCTATGCAATTTTAATGATTGGATTACTGACTAGAGAATTTTACCGACTTTCATTACCAAGACTAAATAAAATTAATGTCCTATGTTTCAAATTCTAGACACATCTATGGAATCAATATATTCCTTGCTTTTAATTGTGCTTTGTTGTATATGAATTGCTTCCACCAGTGACTTAATTGGTTTCATTTAATCGTCAATTCAAAATAATTTCTACACAAGACTCACCCTTTTTTCAAATATAAAAGTCTTTGAATGATTATTGCCCACTGCATAAATTTTCAAATAGTCCTAATTCACCCTCTCTCAGAGGCTGAGGTTCTTTAATTTTTCTCTTTGATCACACTTCTCTCAATCAATTTAAAAATCATTCAGGGTTTTTAAAACTTCTGGCAAATGTTTATATGTGCAAGCTTTCATCATCTAATGCCTCATGACCATTCTTCGAAAGAGCTAAAGCTCCATGATCTAGAAATTCTTCTAGAAGTTGTTTCTACAGGACATTAGTAACCACAAAAGAGCTTCTTCAACTTATTTATGACAGGTTTGCTCTGCCCATTCAGTTCTGCATCATCTTTTCTGGCAATTTCCAAATCAGCCATTACATTTTCAATATACAATGTAATTTAAATTACAAAAAATTAACATATTAGAGGGGGTTATTTTGTGGGGTTTTTTAAACCCCCAATTAACAATAAAGATTAGGAATTTTTAGTATTTAGTGGGAGTTTAACTATGGGGGTTTAAAAACCCACCCACTATTAATAATAAATATAAGTTTTTAGAATTTAGTGGGAATGTAACTATGGGGTTTAAAAACCCCTTCTAATTAATAATAAATAATATGGCTTTTTCAATATTTAGTTCAATTATATATAATTATATATATACGTATAATAATTCATATAATGATAATATTTTTATTTTTAAGAAAAGAAATAAAAATTATTTAAAAATTTTAAAGCCAACAAAACCCTCCCGCTGTGTATAATTATATGTGTACATATAATAATTCATATAATGAAAATATTTTTATTTTTAAGAAAAGAAATAAAAATTATTTAAAAATTTTAAAGCCAACAAAACCCTCCCCGCTCACAGCCTCACACAATTACACTTCTTCTGAAACCACACACTCGCCCGTGCCTCGTCGCCAAACTGCTGCGCCTCCCCCGGTTCTTCTTCATCTCGCCTCGCCTCGACTCGCCTCTCACTCTCATTCTTTGTTCCAATATTTCTGTATTGAATGTTGAGATGGTCATTCTCTTATGACAAGAATTGGTCTTAAAGATGATACTAGAGTAATATTGGATAATCTATCATTCCCTATTGAAACAAAAACCATTAGGCGTTTGCATACAGCTTGTGCAGAAGTTTTAAACAAAGTATCTTATAATTTTGGTTTTTCCATTTGTAAGGAATATTCAGAAGAAAAGTTTTAAGAACTGAAGCACATATATATTTGCAAATATTCTTGTGCAGAAGCTAAAGAAATTCTGTCAAAGAACCAATTTATATTACCCAAAACATTATTGCAAAATGCTGTGGCCATTCAAATCATATCCCCACCTTGATTTAAGGAAAAAGATGCATAATGAAGATATATGTGTTCACACAAATTCAATGTTTGCAAAATTAAATCACATGACGAAGAAAAATAATTGACAAATTAAATTTATATTAAAGAATATATGAGAATTACAATTTATTAGAGAAAAAATAAATTTCCTAACAAAAGTAATCCCCTGATTCTTCTCCCAATATATGATCCAAGGGCTTGAAGCTTGTTCTTAGATATATGGTGTAGTATCCATTGACTTGGTAAAAGATACTGCGGAATTTTTTTGAAACTCGAACCTTGACTCTGAGATCGAAGGACTTGATGACCTGATGCTTTGAAACAATATAGGACCTTCACGATAGCAATACTTCGTTGCAGCAAAAACTTGAAGTTTGAAGACTTGAGTTTAAGAGCTTGAGAATATATGAATATGTATATATGAATATGTGAGTCTCTAGTCATCCC
>JACGDI010001348.1:5451-19248 GCA_014898725.1 Jacaranda copaia
AGAAGCTAGCTCTATGGTCAGCCCCAATGTCGACCAGGTAGGTTGTTTTGGAATTAAATTATTTTTTTGCTATATTAAATGCCCTAACAAGCAGTATGCCTCCATATTAATGGTGCATACTGCCTAAGTACTACCTATGTTGCCACACCAATATACTATTCTATCCCTAAAAATTGGAGATAAAGCCACCTAGAATAGTATGGGGATAGGAGATGACCTAAAGCTCCTCATATAATGACAAAAGTTTTCTACACATGATAAGGGCATCTTGAACATATCATCCACTTGGAGAAAGTTATAAATACCCATTTACCAGCCACTCTTAAGGTATGTCATTTCTTACGAAAGCCCTCACTTTGCTGCTCATCTATTCTAGTCGACCCCATACTAATTTGAGCATCGAAGTGTTTTAACTAAGAGCACCTCGGCTAGCCTGACATTTGCTCATGATTGCAGATCTTAGCCCAAGTTTCTTTGGAGTTAGATAACTTGACCAACCAAGTTGAACTACCCTAAATACTAGCCTAATTCAGTATAATACAACTTTCACCCTCATCATATATAAAATAATATATTGTTTATTACTTTTTTAAAAAAAAATATTCTATTATTTAACTTGGATCGTTGATTCCTTTAAAAAAAATTCTAATGACTGATAAGTGAGAGCAAAATCATCTTTTTATACATAAAAATGGATGCCAAATCGCACGCACCCCTGCGTGAATGACAGCAACCTTTCAAGGGATGCTCATTGCATGATTTTAGAAACACATAGAGTTTTTTTGCCAATTTCTATTTCATAAAAGGTTATGAATCAATTACGAATATCATAGGGGGCACTATGCAATTTGACCTCTAATTTAATAACATGATAATACCTAATCAATGAAAAACATGCTACAAAAAGTAATTTATTCAAATATATTTAATTGTCACGCAAAGTTTAATAACAAATCTTCAAAATAATTTCAAAACATTCAAAAATAAAAAATAAATTAAAAACATAACTAATCGGAGTCTAAGTGCCTGTTTGGTATTAGTTTGATTCTCATTTTTCATTTCCATCATTTTTTTTAAATTTTAAAAAATATTAATTAGTGAAATTAAGTTGAAAATAAGTTCATACCCAGATAGATTGTTAGAAAAAAATTACTACAAAAAAAGATAAATTGATGACAAAAGAATATGTGGCAATACAAAAATTGTCACTAATTATGCATATTATGTGACAAAAATTTTAGTTTTGTTATTTTACTAATTTTTATAAATTAAATAGTGATAAAAATAATATTTAAATTATCATTATAAACTATTAATGACACCGGCCATTTTTATTTGTATTTATACAAGAAAATGAAACTGGACTTTGAAAATAAAACCAAACGGCACTAATTATTTTGACACCGACCTTATTACCCTGGGCCAAAAATTCTATGAGATGTAACATCACTGGCCCGGTTGTTGTGTGCATTCTTTCTTACATGTTGATTTTATGTACCCAACACCACCACAAAAAGTCAAAAACAAAAGTGATGTGACATTAGCCATCGTTATTGTCATAGCACTATGTAGGTACCATTATTGAATAAAGAATTCCATTCAACAACAATTATGACATTTTTATTGTCTAACGCAACCACGTGTATTGTGTGAAATTTCCTTATATTTCATAACAATATAGCTCTTAAAAGATGACTTGGGTACCATAGAATAAAATAGAATATAATGACACTACCCTCGTTTGTTATGCTCTAATTTGTTATAAAAATCTATATCTTTAAAAAAAATTTAAATTCAATTTAGTTCGTCACACGTATAATTGTACTTTTTGTAAAATGATTACTCTCTTAAAGTATAAATTACAAATTATAAATTAATCAATTAATGGATGTGACTTCTAGATTTGATTTAAATTGGATGAAATTAAATTTAAATAATTTTTTTGACGTAATATGATGACGTACATTGAATGTGGAACGCGTGGGTGTGGGGGAGGCGGACCATCTAATTCTTGATTGAAATTGATATGTTAAATGTGTGATATTCGTGGCTGATGCCACTTTTGGGAGACAATAATTGAGCCCGCAACACATTGTGGGTAAATTGAAGTAATGGAACACATGAAAGTCAAAAACCAAACACAACAATAATGAAAAACAAAGACGGATGTTTGGACATCCAATCTTTAGATGTTTCTCTAGATATAACCACGTCTGAAATTTAACTTTAATTTTTTTTTCTTGTCATAAAATTTTAAGATACTAACTTTATCACATAATGTTATGAATATTTATTGACATTTCTCTCTTTTTTATAATTTTTCCTTTGAATCTTTATCAATGCACAAGCAATGTTAACCATGACATTGGAAAAAGGTTAAAAGACAATAATAACCCACAGATGGTATCAATTGATCTGGGGTCGCTACAAGGATTGGACTTTTAAATTTGTTTATTTTGATTCTCCTTCCTTCGAGATGGTGAAACTTTGGATCCTTAACTTTGAAATACAAAGAAAGCGTTAGAGGAACATTGGAAAGGTCCCAACAATGCCTTTTCAATGCTTAAACTAGCAAAATGCACTAGATCATAACACTCAACTCGTGATATAAGTAACAGAGAAAAACTTTACAGAGAGTAACCAATCATGATTGTGCCTTATTTATGGAGGAGGGAAGGTATGGATTTAATGTTGAAGAATTGTACGAATTCAAGAAAAGCCTTCCACATGTTTTAAACGAACGCTCGTGATGTTGTACCAATATCTAGATCATACAATGGATTGACCCTGTGTTAGGTTCGTTGGGTGTTCTACATTAGCCCATGTTTCCTAATTTGTTGCATGTTAGGGGCCATATGAGGGTAAGGGTTGGACTTCCGGATTAGTCTATTTTGCTTCACCTTCTCTATGGATGATAGAACTTTAGGTCCTAGACATTAAAACACAAAAAACTCGTTAGACAAATGCTGGGAAGGTCTTAGTAATACTTCTTTGATGCTGAAGTCAGTAAGATGCATTAGGTCGTAACATTCAAGTCATAATATAAGTAATAGAGAAAAAGTTTAAATAGAGTGACCGATCATGAATGTTGCCTATTTATAGAGAAGGGAAGGAATGAACTTGATGTCTAAAGATTATATGAACGCAAGGAAAACATGTGTCTTGAATGAACGATCGAGCTAAAGGCCATCTGAGGGTTACATTTGTTTTTTTTATACTTTTTTCCAATATCAAAGCAAAAGGGGAAAAAGGACATTACATATAATACATATGCAAAATGATAGCTTGGCTACATGGCACATGGAACTGATTAATGATATTTAATTGTTGTCTACATGTTGGTTTTTGTTCCAAAAAAGAAAAAATATTTAAATGAGAAGATATAAGAACTCAATGAATGTTTAATTCTTGACAGATTTGGATAATTTTCTTTTAAAAAACATTATAAAAATAATTAATTTATAATTGATAATTTTTTTATAGATTTAGAAAATTTTATTTTAAAAAATTATAAAAACAATTAATTTAAAAATTGATACTTTTCACAGCAACTTTTGGTTATTAATTTAGAAAATTAATCTTGTGATGAGTAATTATCTCATAAAGATTTTTTTTTTAAATTTAACTTTTCTTATATAGTTTTTTAATTCACATATACACACGCATTTAAGGTTTGAACTCAACAACTCACATAAATAAGTATAGAGTGATGTCATTTGATCAATTGACCATTTGATAAATATAATTTTTACACTCAACGAAAACAATTTTAGTGATTTTTTTTTCTTTTCCTGCCTTTTTTATTTGACTTTTGGATTATCAACTTTCAATATAAGTACTCTTTCAACAATTATTTTTCTTAAAACCTAACCAAATAACTCAAGTCACTTTATAAAATATTATATATATATATATATATATATATATTCACTGAACATGCTCTTTACCATATCATGGATGTGCGGCAATAGCTGCATGATCCTACACAAATATTTAAGACACTATACAAAAGAATTTCAAGACCTCACCAAAACTTGAAAATATCAAAAGGAAAAAAAAAATGTCATCAGGAATAATACTAAGAGTTAGCAAACAATATGTCGCATGATATACTAATTTTTGTACTATCTTGCAATTGTAATTTGAAAAATCCGTTAATTAAAAATATTAAGTAAAATAGATTATGCTAGATTTTAATATGTAACTTCTATGATTATATTGAATATAATACGTTTGATTCAATTAAAATTATTGAATTGAATAAGGGTGAAAATGAAAATTATCTTTATATCTCCCTTAAATTCAACGATGTACAATAACTTAATGTAATAAATTTAGTGTAGACTAACCTCCTTTATAGAATTATGATAATATCATCAGATGGGGCCACAAACTGTAGAAGGTACATGGCACTGGTCAACTACGTAGTGCCCCAGAAAATTCAAATGCAATGGATGGTTTCTACCCCTAAATGTAGGACATGTTTATAGTTTTGTCTTTCACAATTTGAATAATCCTTGGAAAAAAGGAATACCTTAATCATTTGCTTTTGGTTTCTTGGAATTATTTTTTGTCTAACTTCACAAAAGATTAAGTGAAGCACATTGCTACATGCATATGAAATCACAAATAAAGAAAAGGGATTTAGCACAAATAAAAGATTAAGAGAAAATATGCTCCTTAGATGCATACCACAAATAAAGAAAAGGGACTTAGCCAAATAACAAGCGATTTGCCTCTCTTTTTATTTTTTCTTTTTCAGGGGAATTAGATATGCACACGTACGCCTGCCCAATATTATGCTTTCTAATGATACGCTATCAATTTTAGTACGGTATATGCATGTGCTAAAATTTTTAATAATATAAACATTTGTTTATTTTTTATATAATACTATATTTTTAATAATTTTAATAAATAAAATTTTATGGATATATAAAAGGAAAATTTATCATAATATGGAATAATTTACGAAAAAAGGAAAATGGGTAAAATTTAAAAGAGAAAAAACTCATTATGGTAGAGAAAAGAAAAATAAAACTTTCATTTTCTTTTAAAACGAAGTTAATTTTATCAATTTACTAAAAGTTAAATTTGGGGTCACGATGCTCCAAGCCTCTATGATGATGTCAAAATATATTACTAAAGGTCTCACATTTTATCGATAGTGTATGAACATATGTTATATATGTAGTTATTACTTTTCTATTATTGGCATGCTACGGTAGTGTTTGATTTTAGAAATATTTCATGAATATGTGTTTTTAGATTCAATAAAAAGAATTTTTTGTTAATTTCTATATAAAGGTAGAAATATGTATCAATGAGCAATTGGGATGAAAAGGTTGATATATAAGTTGATTTGACATATACAAAGATTTACTGGCCGTATAAAAGAAAATAATCTTGAAAACACCATAATCAATTTTGTTTTCTTAAATTTAAAAACAAGCTAAAATTGGGACCCTTGGAATATGTTTGATATTAGGGAGTGTTGTTTCCAAAATGTTTTCGAGACTTCACCTCCTGAAAAGGAGAAGTAAACGTGTTTACACATGTCGCTAGGGATAAATTAACATATAAAGATTTAAGCATTTTCTTAAAACTCTAATTTAAAAAGACCCAGAAAGAGATTCTTAAAAAGTTAGTCAACGATAAGGTCATATGAAAGAAGAAGCCACATGGTCCCTTCTCCTTTCATAATAATTTGTGTACCTTACAGGCACATGAATAACAAGGCAAACAGATCTTAACTTCCCATGTTGTTTCCTAAAGTTCACACTCGGTTTTTCTTTTATTCTTAAGTCCTTGTCAGCAAACACAAATTTGTGTATATAAATAAGAGTGAACTTCATAGTGTGTGGGATTCAGATAGACAAAAGCTGCCACGAGAGAGAGAGAGAATGAGGCCACCTTGTGTAGACAAAAATGGACTCAAGAAAGGTGCATGGAGTGAAGAAGAAGACAATAAGCTCAGAGCTTATATTCTAAGATATGGCCACTGGAACTGGAGACTACTGCCCAAGTTTGCCGGTAAGAATTTCTTGTGTTGGATTCATTACTTTCTCACAAAATTAATCGAAAACCTCAAACTTCATTTTTGGGGTAGTTCTGTTCTGTTTCTTTTAACGTTAGCCATTTTATGTCTCAGGACTTGCCAGATGTGGGAAGAGTTGCAGATTGAGATGGGTGAATTACCTAAAACCTGGAGTAAAACGAGGGAATTTCACCAAGGAAGAAGAAGATCTCATAGCAAAACTGCATGATGAACTTGGAAACAAGTACGGATTAACAGCCATTAATCTAAGTCACTCAATTTACAAATGCGCTTGATCCTTTTGTTGGAATATCCTAAACAATTTTTGTTGTCTGAAAAATACAGATGGTCGGCCATTGCAGCAAGATTGCCTGGAAGAACCGACAATGAGATCAAGAACTACTGGCACACACATCTGAAGAAACGCAGCAAAAGAATTGCAACAGTGCCCAATGAATCATTCGCGCTGACCGAGAACTTGATGCCAGATTCCTCTCAAGTCAAGAACTCTCAAGAAGCATCGTCTTGCAGGGAAACCACTTATGAAACACAGAAATTTTCGCGAAATTTCAGCAATTTCCAGGCATCTGATATACACATCCTGGAATCATCGGGGTCCAATTCTAGGATTAATCCTTGTCCTGTCAGCTGGGATTCAGAGGACAGTGCCTCATCTTCAGTTTCAGCTCAAGAACTCAAAGGAAGTAGTTTCATGTCTGAAGGGCCAGTTCTAGCAGAAATTTGTGATAGCGAAATTGGATTTTTCCAGGATCAGAATGACGAAAGGACAAGTTCCACGGATTCATTCTCAGGATTTGAAGAAGGTTTCTGGACTGAGCCGTTTCTCGTGGACAATTCTTACAGCCAAGATGATAGGTTTTCACCATTAGATGAGGGAGGATTCTTTCCTTGTACCCTTTTCACATGAGACATCAAGTTGGTAATGTTGGGAAATTACAGTAATGTAATGTCCAAAATAAAGTACAGAATAGAAAATGACCTTAGCAAAATGAATTGAGAAGTGTGAACTCTTGTGCTTTACACTCCGAGTCAACGGCTCGATGCAAAAGGTCTTTACAACAAAATATTTCCAGGATTCAATAGTTAGTCGTGTTACGCGTGCGCAGTGCGCATAAGATAACAATGTGAACATAATTTTTCATAAACAGCAATTACTATTCAATCGCAATTCTATTCTAATTCAAAATTTTGAAAGAAATGATTCTCATAACAAACATACCTAATGCAAAAGCCAGGAACTCTTATACTATTTTATACAATTGGTTTCTTCTTGATGTACAAATCCATAAATCCCTTGCATAAATTAGTCCCTCCATTGAGACCCGTCTCCTTTCTTCTCAGAAATTTTAGAAGGAATAAATTGGTGGATCCTAATGGGCCGAGAAAAGAGAGTGTTTGGATGAGCTTATAATATCGTCAAAATATTTTATATGATGATGAGAGTTTATAAAATATCAAAAAATGTTTGATAATTTTTTTTTATAAAAAAAAAAGCTCATAAGCTCTTAAAATAAAATATTAGAAGTTTATAAACTTTTTTAAAAAGTAAGGAGTCCTCAATTTATTTTTAAAATCCTAACAAATTTTCTTAATTTTAATCATATTTATTACAAAAAATTGTTATTACTAATATTTTATAAATTCCAAGATTTTATTTTATCAAAACACTTTAAAAACTTATTTTTAAGAAATGATCTAGTATCTTATAAATTTCAAAAATATTTTATAAGATCTTTTAAATATACGTTGTTAAACGTCCTTTTATATATGTTTATTTTGTTCTGATACATCAACTAAGCAACTGAATGAATGAATAAATAACCATCATTTAATTATAAATTCTTCTTAATTGAGAATTAAAACAAATTAATTCTTCGTCTATTCTTTCTTCTTTCTCCATTGTCTTTACCATCCCCTCCTTTCTCTTTCAGTCCTTTCCCTGTGCTCAATTACCTTAATAGATTCATCATTACTGAAAATTGCCGCGTGGATTATCATGAAAGGGAAATGAAATTATCGTTACACCTTAATTTTGGAGGTACGGTAAAACCCAATAATGTTGAAATTTTTAGTATAGAGAATTTTTAATTTTCTGACTAAATTGTTGTTATACGTAATGACATCAGAATGTTAGCAACTGCTTGATGATTACTAATCAACTATTACAAAAGTGGATATAAACATCCATGCTTATAATAAAATTTAAAGACATAATTTTATAGTTTTGAAAAACGGATGATTTACACATGGCCGTTACGTCATAGGATACAAAGAAAGATGTCAAGAAAATAGCCCAAGAAATTGGTAGTGCAAAATAAACAACGTAAAAGTTAACATGATTGAACTATATCTATGGGTCATAGATGGTGACCAAATAGAATTAAAGTACAATTATTTACATTATTAATAAAGTATCTATCCTCTTTTTAGTGTATTTTCAAATATATTTTTTTAAAATATTCTTATTTTTATTTTTATATTCCCATAACTATAGAATAACTATCATTCATTGCTATCCAACTACTAGCACTTAGTTCCACAATAATTGATAAATGCTATATGTATTTTCATTTCTCTGCCATTTTTTTTCAATTTTTTCTGCAACCATGTTATCTCTCATTTTACATTATTTTATTATTTTTATTTATTAATAATTACACACTCGATTCATTGAGTGTGCACAAGCCACTACTAATATTATAAAGTGACTCTATAACTTTTATCTAAATGATATTCCAAATAATTAAAGAACAAAATAATTTATAGAAGTAATAAGATGGGTTACCAATCAAAATACAATTCTAATCGGATTTATTATATAAGGATCAAATTAGATCATAATCCAACTAAAGTATCAAATCCCTACAACGGCAATCAAATTCAGCCCAACAAAATCAAAACATAAAGCAGAACAGGACAGCAGTTAAACTACAAATATTGATCCCAGTTAAACCACAAATATTGATCCCGTCCAAAGAACCTGCAGGCAACATCAATTACATTATAACGAGCCATTAGACAGAAAAATGATATCCCTTGCTATTTTGCTTGGAAAATAAATATGAAATATATATAAGATCACAAAATATGTTCCAACTATTTAAGTAGTCTCTTCTTTACTTTTCGATTTATGATATGAAATTGAACATGATATACTGACTAAAAACACAGAATTTAAACTTGAACTTAAATAAATCTTCAATAATTGGTATATAGCATGTTAATTTAGGGCTGGAATTGGGTTGGACCATTTACAATTCGTTTTCAATCTATTTTTAATTTATTTCACACCCATTTGAACTTTCAATTGAACTTGACCCTCATTAAACCCAAGAACCCAATCCAACAAAAACACATCTAAATTATTTTAAATCCAACACAATCCAAAACGAAGTGGATTGTGCTAGAATTATGGTTCCAAACTCAATTTGCCATCTCTAACTACACGACTAAGAAGCTAACATTAGTTATTAACAAAAAATATGCAATAGCATGCTACCTGATATCAATTGTCCTGCAATTTTATTGCATGCAATGGCTCAACGAAGTAAACATCGCCTCCTTTCTTTCCTCGTGCATGTTGGAGCCTGCTGTGCATTTCTTTTGGCATTAAAACTTCCCCTAATTCATCACAGTTTTCAATTACTAAAGTGGAAAGCTCCGGCAATGATCTTTCCTCGAACGTCAACTTTTCCAAGTACTCCAAATTCGCAAGTTTCAATATCCTAAGATTAGAAAACCTTGACGCCGCAGAAAAGGTCATCTCAGTTCCCACAAATGCATCATCCTCAAGAACCAGGCTCCGTAGATTCTCAAGCTTCCCTAATTCACCAATGGGGTCAACCTCCAGTTCAGAACCATTAAAGACAAACTCAGTAAAACTGGGAGAAATTTTGACATCCTCTGGTAATTTGCCGATCTGTCCCTCGACGTGCAAAGAATGAAGGGATTTGCACTCTAGCAATTTCTTGAATACGGCTACTCTGTCCCTCGAGTAACAATCGAAGTTCTTGATGTCCAGAGACGAATGCTGCAGATTGGCTGCTTTTTCATCCAGACAATTGATGATGACCTCTAAATCCTTGTGGTTTCCATCAGAAATTATTTTAAGAATTTGAAGTTTCTTCAAGGGAAAGAGATCGCCAGGGTTGCATGCTCCCGTGTAGAAGTTGACAAGTATTTCTAGCCTTTCCATCTCCTTTAGCTCCAGCTTATTATTACCATCACTTTCGTAGACCATTGGAAAGTAAAGATGCCTTAATCTTTTCATATTGGAAAAGATATTAGGTAAAATCATCTTACAGTTGGGGGTTACCCGTAGATCTAGAGTTTCCAAACATAGGAGTTTGCTAATAGAAGATGGAAAGTCCTCCAGGCAGCATCCTTGAAAACTAAGGTATCTGAGGAAGACAAGTTTGTCAATCCCTCTTGGAAAATATTTTCGAGCTCTGAAATCAACTCCATCAAAATGAAGAACTCTTAGGTGGGTGAATTCCTTGAGGTCATTTATTCCTCCAGGCCAAGTTGATTTTTGCTGGGGTTCATATGTATCAAAGATGAGAAGACAGCGGATCTTCTTCTCCATATCCTGGCTGCTAAATTGAATGGCATGCACATCATCACACTTGCTCAAATTATGTACGGCTAATCTGCTGGTAGAGGGTCTTAACTTCTTTTTATCACTTTTGAAATCTACAACCTCGAAAAAATCCTCTTCTAACCCTTTGGATATGCAGAAATCTCGTACTTGGTCATCAAGCCGGCAAGATTTGTACATTAATCTTGTCATCCAAACATTATCTTCTTGCACTTCGATGAGCCTTTCGGTAGCTAGTTCTCCCAACATATTTCTTACAGATTCCATAGATATTGAAAGGTGTTCAGCCGCCCACAACAAGTATAATTTCTGAACATCTATGTCGCGGCCCTTTGGGAATTGGCCCATGTAAAGCAAACACGGCTTCAACTCATGGGGTAATCTATCATAACTTAGTCCTAAAACTTGCACTGTTTCTCCAGCTCGATCGGTAAGGTCCATTTTGTTTAAATAAGAATCAAGTTCATGATCCAATTGATTCCTTACAGCTGGATCCACTGTCTTGAGAGAGTTCCCCAGGATGACAGCAATTAATGGTGAGCCTCCGGAGAGATGAAATATTTTCTTCCCTACAGACTCCAATTCTGGTTCAAAAATTGGGGGGAAAAAATCATCTAAAAAAGTCATAAAATATTTATTTCCACTTTTAGGAATCATATATATCACTATGACTAAGTTCAAAGATACCTGAATTTCTATGATGAATAACTTACAAGATACTTGAATTTTTGTAATTCGATTGTAAGGGACTCTTGCTTGTGAAAATATTTCAAATTTATGATTAAATTGTACATAAGATTTTGAATTTTAACTTAAATCCATAAAGTATTTTTTAATACTTACGTGTATATGTTCCAATCTTTATGCTAAAACTTTTATCAACATCAATCAAAACATTTAATTTAATCAATAAACCATCACTTGCAAATTCTTTCCCATAAAAAATTACATTTAGATTGGAACATTTATTTAACTTCATAACTTATATAACTTCTAACCATCTTGAACCATACAAGATCCACTTGACTAAGTTCCTTTCAACCTTAGTCTCAACTTAATGTACGTGCCACGCTACACCAAGAGTCAAGGTCTTTCTTGAAGTTAATGAGGATATTAATTGTGTGTCAATCTACACTTGGGAGACATCTATTTATAATATTAAGACGAGGGATGGTAAAAGAAAAGGTTAAAACCAAATAGTGACACTTAGCAAGGTGTTACAAAAACTAATGAGAATGTAACAACTTTAGTTTATCTATTTATACTATTCCAAAAAAGAAGACATTTTTATTTTTAATATGACATTTATTTTTAATTAATTAGATAAATTGCTCTTTCATTTATCCAAAAATTAAAAATGTAATTTAATTTAAGGACAAAATAAAGAATTCAACAATTTGGGTACCAAATTAATGATATTTCAAATTTAACCTCTAAAAAATTATCCAACAAAAACAATTCAATTAGGTCATAAGTGTAATTTTTATAAATTCCACTAACCCACTATTTATACCTCATATTATCCACTAAGTCATTTCAAAACCATTTCGTGCCGCTGAAATAGGTTTGATTCTATTCTTTATTTATTTATTTATTTATTTTGTGTTCTTTCCAAAAGTTTGATTAAATTTTTTATCCTAAAAAAATGGATATGTACTATTAGAAAAATTAATTTATGCGTGTCGTAATTGCTGCTACCACTGGTACTAGTTTATGAAAATAACTAAAAATTAATTAGATTTCATAAATTTGAAAATAAATGATCATATGGGAAAATGACATAGAATAAAGTTAGCTTTTAAGTAGTCCGCTAATTGGTTAAATGGCCCCTTACATTGTGTGGAGTTCAAATTTTAATGAATCTTTAATGTGTAAGTGCATGTATAAAATATTTTAAAAAAAAAAATTAAAGAGAAAGTAGTCAAGCAATTCATTTACAATACTAAATGTAAACAGGAAATCGATGCTTACCCTCGTTTTCTAAGTTTGCGTTTTCCCTCAATATCTTTAAGCATTCTGCTTCTGTCAGGGGCTTCATCTCGTAAACTCCATCTTTAGTTGTAGCAACTTCCGCAACTTCCCTGGAAGAAGTCGTGATTAGAATTTTGCTTTTGCTGCTGCTGCTGCTGGATTGGTCAATCGGAAAGGCGATACGGATGCTCCGCCAGTCGTCTGGCGATTCCCCGATGTCGTCAAGCACAACGAGGCATTTATTCTCCTTCAGGACAATGAAAACCTTCAGGGTTAGCTCAATCTCATCCATCCAGCTGATATCTCCCTTCTCGTCCGGAAGCAGCTGCAGCAGGGTGGACTGGAGGACATCTTTTGTCTGGAAGTCCCGGTTTATTGGAACCCAAGCAAAAAGTTGAAATTCTCGTCGAACTTCAGGGTGGTTGAACGCTTTCTCGGCAAGAGTCGTCTTCCCCATGCCACGCTTGCCCCATATGCAGACGACCGGCAAATCCTGTCTCAACAAGGCCGCCTTCACTATCTCTATCTGGGGTGGATCTTCTCCGCTGGTTGACGTGGTGGGGCTTTCTGGGTTTGCCTGATGAATACTCGTCTGCCTACTAATGATATTTTTTGTTTGTTCCTTCTTGTTTGGGGCAGCCTGGATTACTTCTTGCTCATCAAGTCTCTTGGTAATGTTGTCCAGTTGGGTTCTTAAACTTTTGAGATCTGATTTGCTACTTCTGTCGGAATTGCCTTGGAACATTCCTGAGATTCTTCCTTTCATTTTGGAAGACGACGACGAAGATGGGAAGCTGCTGCCCAGGTCGCTGGCGGCTATAGCATCATCGATTTCATAGCAGAGCTGCACGATTTTTTTTTCCAACTCAACAAACGGCTTTGTATGTTTCGTTTCCTGATCCGCCCTTTGTAACCATAGTTTTACTTTATCCAGGCCCGGCAGGAACTCCCTGGCGTCATTTCTCCAGCCCTGAGAAAGCTTGGATTCATCCGGCAAACAGAGCTGAATCCTGGCAGCCACTGCGGAAACAATGGAGACCGATGTCATCTTACTGATCGGAAATCTGGAGGTGGAGCCGATATTTTTGTCTATCAATACTGTTTTGAAATACACTTTCTCTTCTCAATCTGATACAAATAATTTAGCTGATAGAAGATAATTCCGAGTCGT
>JACGDI010001348.1:25289-40531 GCA_014898725.1 Jacaranda copaia
TCTTTTATTAAATTTTTTAGATAAAAATGAATTTAAATAATATTTTTATTGTAATAATAATAAATTATATATGGCATATATGATATATATATATATTAAAAAATGAAAAATTTTTGAGGATAAAATAACGGTATTTTAAAATTTTTTTTAATATTTAAAAAAAATGAATGTATTTTTAATTATATTTTTTAAAATAATTTTATTGGGGGAACATGACCACACAGTCCGTCTTGATCTTAAAATGGACCAAATACATGATGTCACGTAGCCTGACATCAAGCTACAACGTCAATATTTTGTTTTGTTTAATTTAATTTTATTGGATTTTTCATATTCTGAGTAACATTTCCCCTCTAAAACGGGTCTAATCAATACTTGATAAACTTATTGAAAACCTCGACATTTGAAAAAAATATGAATTAATTGCATTAAACTCTCGATTCATGGTCTTTGTTGTATATTGTTTCTTAACTATTATCGATGTGTAATTTTACTCATTGAATTAATTAAAATATATAATTTCATCCTTCAAACTAATTCAAATATTTGTCAACATTATATTTGTACTATTTCGATGAAATTTAATAAGAATATTTCGTTATTTTCAGCTCATGTATCCAATGTTCATTGGTTACATGCTACCGAAACAGTGCAAATGTGGTATTGACAAACATTTTCATTAGTTTAGAGAGTGAAATTGCACATCGACAACGATTGTGGAACAATGTACAACGAGGGCTATAGGTTGGGGGGTTTAATGCAATTATCCCAAAAAATATTATACAAATTGTAATTTGTTTTAAACTAACAACTTGTTTGGTTTCATTTCTATTTTTCATTTTCAATATTTTCAAAATTTAGAAAATTAGTTAGAGAAAATAATTTGAAAATGAGCTTGCATTTAGATACTTTATTGAAAAAATAATAATTATATAGGATTTAGTGGCTTAGATGAAAAAAGAAAGTAAAAATGAAATAGAAATAAATAATATATAAGTTATTTGAAAAATATAAATAATTTTATTTTATTTTCCTACTGCTGCTGAAAAAAAATCAGATCCAACAATATTGAGCCGTAAAATTATTGGGATTTGAATCCAAACTTCTCATATATAAATATGAGAATGCTGCCATTTAACCAATAACTTGTGACATTTTTTATAAGAATAGCTAATCATATAGCGAATACTATTATTTGTAAATTTTATATCGCAAAAGAAGTTAAAAATAAAAGTATAATAAATTATTCAAATTAAAAATATAATTTGTGTTTACTTTAGCCATTTCAAATATATAAATGTTGTTACTAACATATAGTAATATCCACAATTTTATTTTGTCTAAACACTTCAAGAGTTTATTCTTAAAATAAAATTTAATATTTTATAAGTTCTAAAAAATCTAATAAGATATCTAACTCAAAAGCATCATGTAAGATATTTAAATGTTTATAAGATGTTTTAAAATTTTTGATAAAATTTTTAGAAGGCGAATTACAAACTTTCAAAAATACAATAGTTTAGAATCATGTAGCTAATTCCTATGAATACATAAGGAGATTTTAACTTATTTTGAAATTTTAAAAAATTTGATAAGTTTTAATCTTCATATTAATTATAATAGTGTCATTACTAACAATTTTTTTAAACACTTCACCAATATACTTTGAAAATAAAAGTCAAAAGATATGTCATTAAATGTAGAAGTTCCTTTAAATATAGTTTCCCAAACACCCACAAATCTATTTTTTCATCTGCATTATTTAACTCTTAACCAAATCAACCAGCCTTCTTTTTTTTTTTTTTTTTTTTGCCTCCTTAAAATCGGAAAAAAGAGAACTATTTTGGGCCTTACATTTGAGCGAACGGTATTTTAGGTGGTGGCTTGAGCAACGAGGTTCAAGAGGGTGTTTAGTTAAATTTATTTAAAAAATTTTGTAAATTAATATATCATATAAAATGTATTTGGAGTTTATAAAATATTATATTTTTTTTTAAAAATAAAATTTTAAAGTGTTTGAATAAAATAAGATCTTAGCACTTATAAAATGTTAGTAATGATAATTTTGTAATTAATATAATTAAAATTAAGAGTGTTTATTAAAATCTTAAAAATAAGTTAGGAGTTCCTTATTTTTTAAAAAATTATTTACTAAGTTCCTAACATCTTATTTTAAGAATTTATAATTTTTTTTTAAAAAAAATTACCAAACACATCTAGATATTTTATAAAATATTTTAAAGGACTTATGAGCTCACCCAAACACATTCTTAATTTTTTTTAATCTACATTGGGATCTTCATGTGAACTCCTAGGTCCGCTTGTATTCATTTTCTTGGGGTGTTTTCATTTTTTGGTGAACATACGTAGTTAAAATTTAGTTAAAAAAGTGTTTTTAAAAATAAAATTGTATTTGGATGTATTGTTTAAAATTATATGTTTATATAAGTGTGGAAATAAGATATGTTTAGATGTTGGATATTTTTATATTAAAAGTTATATAATTTTTGAATTTGAATTGATAATGTGTTATGTAATTGTTTGTAAAAATAATATTATAATTTAAATTTGAAATTATTGTAATTTTTGTGGTGAATGTTGATCGAGAAGCATTGGGAAGATAAAAAAATAAATATAAGTAATAATAAGGGAAAATATGTATGAAAATGGGGAGAAATGTAAAAAAGAATGTTTTAAAAATGAAAATATATAAAAAAATAATTAGAAGTTGATAATTTTTTATTTTTATTTTCAAATAAAAATAAAAATACGTGTAGAAAATGAAAACAAACGGGTCCTCAACCAAGTCAACCGGAAGTCTTCTTCTTTTTTTAAATATTTTTAATCTCAAAAGGAACTATTTTTCTTTGGGGCCTCTGCTTCAGTAAGAGGTATTTTAGGTGGGAATTGAGGACGTGGGACCGGACGAATTTGTGGAGGTCACGTCTAGACATTCCCATCGGGAGCAGTCATCAGAACTCGCCCGGGCACTAGTCTGAAGCCTTCTGTACTCTGCTGCTCATCGGGGCTGTTTGGTTTTATTTTTATTTTTATTATTTTTAAAATGATGAGAATTAATAATGTGATGTAATATGTAAATAGAAATATATTTAAATAAAATATTTAAAAAATATAATGATTATATTGATTTTAATAAGTTATAAGTAGAAAAAAATAAAAATAATAAAATAAAAAGATAAGAGATATATGTTATTAAGAAAAAATATATAAATTGATGAAAAATATATTTTAAAAATAAAAATAAAAATTATGTTGAGTAAAAATAAAAAAAAACAAAAAAATTTATTTTTTAAATAATAAAAAATGAAAAAAGTGGGTTTGAAAATAAAACCAAACACCACCAGGCTTGTTTTGCCATTTTCTGATAATGGCGAAGCATTCCCATTTCTCTTTAATTTTACTTTTATTTTCTTCTACATAGTTCGCATTTTCGCTCCCTCTCTGGGGTAAATTGGATCAATCTTTTGTGGACAAGCACAGATTATCAACAACTCTGCATCTTCGTTTCTTTCTTCCAGTGTATAACTGCTTCGTTTCTTGCAACTCCATCTTCCCTTTTGGGCTTTATTTCGATTTTTCGTGTGAGAAAAACGCAACCTGATTGCTGAATTTTGTGCAGGTCGCGCTGGAAAATAGAAATTCGTGGTTCTAGCTAGTAGGCAAGTATGTCTTCTATCTACCTGCAGCAATCCAGGCCACCCAAGAAGGGATATGAGAAAGTGCAAAAAGGACCCACGGAAAAACCTCTGCGCAGGAACATATGCAGGATTGGTGATGCAGTTAAGCAAAATACAGAGCCAGGCAATGACTCTGTCTCTGTCCAACAAGATATGAATCCGCCGGCGGGTCAGGGTGATTGTTCTGGCCAACAGAAACAAGCTCCAGCTGCCTGTTGCTGTTGCTGCCAAAACAAAACCTCAGTTGATAAGTTCAACCAAAAGACACCGTCCAAAGGAAAGGTTACAGTTGAAGAGCTAGAAGGTACCTTTCCTCGATTTGGGCCCGCTTACAAAAAGGACCCAGATCCCTTCAAAGAGGCGAAGGAGGAAGCCTGGAGCCATGTCCTGAACAAGACTGATTCAGATGAAGAAGAATCAAGAATTTCAGGAATTTACCTTTCCGCAATAAAGAAAATAGAGAAAGAAGCAAAAGATACATATGATCCCCTCATTGTTGCCGGGTTGAAGAAATCTCAGTTCCGGTGGATGATGATAATTGATGGTTGTTTCTTCCTCCAATTGGCCTTATACATCCTTGGAGGTTCCAAGCTACTCGGTTATCCTAAAAACCATGTTTATTTTGGATCAAATTCCAACGACAGAGAGAATACTCGGTGGATAAAGGCTATGTTCTTCGTAGGAAACCAAATTCCTTGTGTTGTCATCCGTGAATTAATGAAGCAAAGTTTCTTCCATGACGTGATAAGAAAAGGGATAGCAAAAGGGACATGGGATCTGCCGTCAGGCAATTTGCCTAAGTTGGTGTTGTACCTGTCAGTAGTGTTGCCAGAACTAGAGAAAAATGGCATAAGCTCGTCATCAGGCTGGCTTTTCTCCAAACTTTTACGCCAAGAGAAAGTGCCTCATTTCCATGAAAGCCCCTCCGACCTATTACACGGCATGCATTGTTTGGTCCTGGGGCCTAGACATGATCCCCTGGATTGCGAAACTGAAGATCCCCTTGATCTGGAAGCCGGCATAGAAGACTTTGACAAGAACGACAGATTTCCCAGCGCCGCAGAACTGCAACAAAAAGGCATCAAACTGAAAAGGGCCAAGCAGGGAATCAGGGAAATCCATTTCCAGAATAAACTCCACCTTTTCGGCCGTCTTTATGTGCCTCCTTTCACATTCGACGGCGATACAGAGCCTATGCTCCGGTACCTCAAGAGCTACGAAACCGAGCAAAAACTAGGCAAGAGCAATCGGGAGGTGGCCGCTTATTTACGGTTCATGGGAGATCTCATCCAGACGCAGAGGGACGTCAAGATTCTTACCTCCGCAGGGATCATTGAAGTGAAAAAAGAGATTCATAAGGACAAGTTGCCAGGAATTCTCAGCAGGCTGGTCTCCTCCGAGGAAATTACGTTTACGCAAAATCTTCGCCTGACCAGACTCAAAGTTGAAGATTACACGAGTCCGCCCTGGCATCTTTTTAGCCTGGTCCTTATTTTCACTGTGGTTCAAACAGTCTTCACAATCCTCAGCTATTTCGTACCTTATCCTAAGAATAACTAATTACATTGCGAGTGTCAAATTACAATAATAATAATAATTACATCGTGTCTTATTAGCCTATTAATTGTATTAATCTGTTTGTGTCATTAGTTTTAAGACTTCTTCAATTTTCTAGTGAATTGTTTTGTTATGTTGTAAAATTCTTAATCGCGTTCCTTATCTTTATAATAATAAAGGTTTGAAGTTCAGTTTTTCATGTCATTTTGTCCTGTCAAACTATGAAAGATTACATTCTGACTTTTATAATGAAGAAAATATAATTTTTTTTTGTTAATTTTATCCCTCCTTTTGATTTGTTTGAGAAAATTTTGGTGTTCAAATAAAAAAAAATTTAAATTTTATTTGCACACAATGATATGGAATAATTAATGTTATTTTCTATTTTTATCACTAATTAATTTAATTTTTGCACAATCTCTAAATTTAATTATTTTTAGAAAGTACAATACATCCTTAACTCTCTGCTCTAATATAAGAGTATTTAAAATAACTTAGGAGTACGCGAAAGAGTGCAGACCACAACCAAAGGAACTCAAACAATTGGAACAACCACATCATTTGCGAGCTACGAAATAACAGCAAAATGCCGCATGGTGCAGTCCTTAATAGGGGTGGGATAATTTGGATGCCGACCCGACCCAATCTAATAATACATGATTAGATTGAATTTTTTTATTTAAAAAAAATATAGGTTGAGTATCCGATACTCGAATAAAATTTTGGATCGAATATTGGGTAGGATGTCTTATCCGATTGAGTAGTTTGAATAATCGACTTTAATTTTTATATAAATAAATATATATTATATATATAATATATAATAAATATCTTTATACATATATATTATATTCAATATATAGATATATATATGTATATCTATATATAAATACTTATAAACATATATTATAAATTATAATGTGTATATATATACAGTGGTCAAACTTTGGCCTTGCCTCTATTTGTCATCTGACCAACAGAGGCCAAGTTCATTTTTTTTAATTTTAAAATTTTTAAATAATATTTATTTATTTTTTAAAAAAAATCATGTCGGGTATTTGAATTCGAATTAGTTAGTTTAAGTTGATAATTTCGGATCGATGTTGAGTAGTTAAAGTTGTTATCTAAAAAATTAAATATTCGATCTAAATCATTCGAACCTAACCTACTTAATCTGAATGCCTGATCTAAACCATTCGAACCCGACCTACTTAATCTGAATGCCTGACCTAAACCATTTGAACCCGACCTACTTAATCTAAATGTCCACCCCTAGTCCTTCACCAGTGATGTATGATATATTCTGGCACTGAGAGTGAGAAGAAGAGACAACATCAAAAATATTGCAGCAATCGACCTCTAATGCCAATAGCCAACACTGACATTTAGAATTCTATGACAATATTGCCTGTAAATGATGTTCATGTCGGGGACTAGTGGAATATAACATGCCTCCAAGGGCAGAAAAAAAATTAGCTTACCACTGTAAGAACCAACCTCCAAATTAGAATCTAATTCAGCAAAACCTTAAACAATTACCTTGATGCAACAAAAATCAGCATCATAACATGTTTGCTAGCTGTATTTAAACAAACTAATTCCCAACACGTCACCTCAATTCTTGTACACTTTGGATCGAAGAACAGGACTGTGTGAATGAATAATTGCAGCAGCAATAGCAAAAGACTGCAAGTCGGTTGGAAATGGACATGGTACAAACCCTTGTGGATATTTACCATTTTCATGATTGGTGCATTTTGTTTTGAACCCTGTAAAATTAAGAATTGGGCACCATTACCTTGATGCTTTCTAAGTAAAATGACTGAAATAATTGGGAAAGCTAAAGAACTGATTATCCAGATTGTGCTCGAAACCTTTGATATGATTAAGAACCATAGCAGAAAAAGATTGAAGGAAAGACGAGAAGGGACAGTACGTAAACCTGCATAAGAGATTAATCGACTTGCATTTCCCATAATTATCTGCCCGGGATGGATACTCCGTGCTGCTTGACCGGGTGTTGGGAATTGTTAGCGGACAACCAATATCCAGCCTCCACATTGACGGTGCTCACCAGAGATCCACCTCTCAGTAAGGCTTGAAGGGCCATCCACTCTGGTTCTTGGTCCACCATGAATACCTGCTGGAATTAGAACGTCCATGCTAGTTGAGCATTCCCCAGTATTCCGAGAGCATTTGGAATGTAGTGCCCCATATTTTTCCTGTTATAAACCTTAATTAATTAAAATTAGTGAATTATTTAGGAAATAATTAAATTTTATATATTATAATTAATTTCTTATTTTTAAAACTAAATAAAACAAAGAGAGAAATAAATAACAAATTAGCAACTAAGTAGATAAGGATAAAATTTTCTACACTTCTAGTCCTTGTAGAATACATAATTTATTAGGTCTCCTTCTCCATATTACATTCAAACAACTTCTTCTCTCTACAATACACATTCAAACCATTATATTTTCCCGCAAAATAATTTTTCTTAAAAAGTTTTCAAATCATTCCTCTCATTTGAAGAAATCCCAAATGATAGGGCAAGAAAATGATTCCTAAGAAATCTCCACGTTGTCGACTCTTGTTCTCCCTTCTTCATAGGTATGATCCCATATTTAAATTATGATATAAACATAAGTTTGGTTAAACCATATGTCATAGTATTTGTATTTTGTATGCATTTAATAATTGTGAAGTTTAATAATTGCTGCTGTTAGATTTTGAATTTTCAGATTCTAAGGTTAAAAGTTTTAAATCAGTTCATAGACTAAATTCAGGTAATTTTATTTCAAAAATTTTCTGTACAATATTCAATGTGTTTAGAACATATTTGTAAAATTTCACATTTAAATAATTTTTCTTGAATTTTATAAAAATCCTGAAAATTTCCTGCCAGATTGAATGGTTCTTTTTAAAAATTTATTTATCCACTGAAACCAAAGAATTTTTAGTTGAAAATTTTTATTAAGAAACTTTCATGTGTTTAGAGTATTAGTGTAAAATTTTAAAATCTCAGATCCTATACTTAGTTTTTTAAAAATCTTCAAGTATAACTGCTTCAGTGCTTGTCGAGTTGGATCAATATCCTAAATTTGAGGGATTTACTACACATGGTAATTAAAGTAACTTAATTTATTAATTTTCGTAAAATTAATTTCAAACTTGTCTCAAATAATTGAGTACTATTAGAACCAAAAATTTTTTATTTTATTTATGAAATATATTGGTGTGCCATGTTAGAAATCTATCTATAGAAAATGTTTGTTTGTTTTCATGAGGACATGGTAATGCATTTTTCTCATAGTTCCAAATTAAATTTGAAAAAGGTTTCAATAGATAAATTATAGATCTATCTCATAGGTTTTTATAGGATTTTAAATCATGTTCATCCAAGGCATCTTGTAAAAGTCATAGCTTAAATACAATCAGATCACAACAAAAAATTTCATGAAAACTGGAAATTTATTTTTGCACCACTGCTGCTTATTGGACTCAATTTTTCTCATCAATTTGAACCAATTCAGACTAGGTCATCAACACAAAAGTTTTATTACTCTTTCTTAGCTTTGTAATGCCGTAAGAATCAAGCCAATTGGATATCTAGAAAGAAAGATATGAGTGAATCAACAAAGTAAGTACGAAAGGACAAATTCTTGATAAAATTTGGAGTATATGTGTACTAGGCTAATGACATATAGAAATTTTTTGTTCATATTGGCTTTAGAGTTTTATTGATCATTGTCTTGATTTCTTGGATGAATTTGAGATTAGAATTCATGGCTCAAATTAGAATGTTAATTGAATTGAATATAACTCTAATGGCAGCAGGTGTTTTGGGACTTAAGATGTTAGGGTCGGCCATTGATCCTACTGACAAGTATAGTGAATGTCTAAACTTACATATAAAATATAATAATACCTTTCAAAACCTAGAAGGTTATATATTGCAATGCATTTTACAAAACTTTTCTTCAGCTTACATTGCACGATAATTATATTCCACTACGCACATGAATATCTTTTAAAGCTATTGATATTATTTCAACATGATTTCAGACTAGCAGTTAAATACGATGATCAACGCTGACAACTGAATTTACTATTACAACTATTGTTACTGTTAGTTGAATCTAACTTGGTCTAGGTGTGACAGAGACTTCACCTGGTTGCAACGGGCTTGCCAGTTGAACCCCAAGCCCCTATAGCCTAATTCTCCCATCGCACAATAGAAGCCGTTTGTGGCTAAAGTGGCTCGTAGGATTTTCAAAGAATCTAGGGTAGGGCACTCTTTGCTAAGGTTGCACCTTGCCCAGAGCGATAACGGACTATTACTGTGCGAGTTATAAGGTTGACTGGTTACAGCAAACATTGGTTCGATCATCATATTTAATTGTTGGCCTATTAAAAATGTTTACTATTATATTCCATTTTACTATTATAATGCACAACTACTTTTCACTATCTTCTCAAATGTTTATAATTTTTTTTCACTGTTATTTAAGTGTTGATAACTATTTCTCACTATTTCTCTCAAGTATTTACCATTGAGAATGTTTTGGCCATGATGTATTCTTGAACTCGTATTGCATACACTTGGCATTCATTGAATCCTTTACTTACACTCTTTTTCTTTAACTTTCTTTTAGTAGACCTAAATTCTAACCTTAGTGAGGAGGTAGACCCGCTTTCAATCAGAATCAGAAGCGAAGTATTTTGGGACTTTTGTAGTAGTTTTAGCATTTGATGATGCTAGCTTGTTAGTTTTCTTATGGATTTTATTTGAGGTTAGAGTATTGTTATTTGAGTTTTATGTTGCAAAATTTATTAAATTTATTTTGAATACTTGGTGTTCTTTTATTTAAGATTATGATTTTGGGTTAGATGACCTCTATTTTTGGGACTGAGTTTTACACCTCGAGATTAGATTACATGGTTTGATTTTGGAGCTTGATAGAGTGCTATCAGAGCTTAAGTTTTGAACTTAGGCTATGTTGGGATAAGATCTTTGGACTGTGGAATATGGGCCTATAACTCTTAAGAATTGATTTGAGCATTTTGGTTTGACTACTGAATTGAATAATCAAATTTCATTTGACATTAAGGTTGTGAGGGATTGTTGTTAGGTTAGCGAGTTGATACAATTGAACCCATTTGGTATTTAATGATATAATCCGTGATGTACTACAAGACCTGGATTAGAAAAACTATAGCACTTAGTAGTTTTTCCTTCTTAAGAATTATGAATCCTTAGCTATCTTTCTTTAAGATGATCAGTTGGATTACTTTGTTATATATATATACTTATACATATATATATATTGTTATTGAGTTAGGCTTAACTTTATTTTTTGTGTTGAGATAGCGAGTCAAAGTCCACCAAGGTTGGTTCACCATTTAGATGCTTCACCATGCACAATCATGGTTAAAGGAAGTGAATAATACAACTCTAGTTGCAAGCGATCGATTTCTAGGAAATTCAATGTACCCTGAAAGGATTACTCAAATATAATTGTACATTGGCTTGAGGACGAAAGGGACCACCATAAAAGGAACATCTATATAAGAGATGTGAGAAGTTAGAAAAATAGCTAGACATTTGTTGACAGGAGTTAGATCATCGTAGCAATGAGTTACAAAAGTGACATCGCTGAGGACAAAGAGATTTTAAATAACTATGAGAGATCTTAGGGAAGTACAACATTTGTTAATTTATTTTATTGATGAGTCAAAGGAAGAGAATCTGAAAAACAAAAAAGCTAGTTCTAGTGAGGAGAATGAAGAGGACATTGAGGAAGACTTTGAAAAAATGAGCCTGAATGAGGATATTGAAAAAGATAGAACCAAATGAGGGTAGTGGTAAGAATTAGAATAGGAAAATTATCCAGTAGAATTGGATAGGACTTTCATTTTGAAATTTTTATTGTGTTATTTTAGTAAATTAGGTTTTCTATTTAGTGGTTGTGATGACTTATAATCTCTATTTGAAACTAGTTCATTTGTGTGAGCTTGGGAAACCAATAATTGAATTGAATGGGGAACAAAAGCTAAACAAAATAACTTTGATCTTGAGGCACTAATAATGGATACAATAGGATAAATAGCCTACTTGATCAATAAACGTAAGAACAAGATTAAGTTTGATGAAGTTCTCCTTGTGGCAAATTTCTTGATATCTCCCTTGAGGAATTAACTTCACTACCCTCAAATTGTGAAGTAAAATTTTCCAATGAGGTAATTCTAGTAACAACCCCAATATCTAAGGCACCATATAGGATGGCATTAGCAAACTTAAGGAACTTAAGATAGAGTTGCAAGAGCTACTTGAAAGTGGGTATATTTTGTCAAGTTCATCTGCTTAGGGAACTCAGCGCTTTATTTTCTTTTTTATAATGAAGAAGGATGGGACTTTGAAGATGTGTATAGATTACCAAGGCTTGAATAATGTTATGATTAGGAATAAATAACCCTGGCCAAACAAGAGGAACTTTTGATCAATTACAAGGATATCAGGTCCATTTCAAAATATATATTAGATAAGGGTACTACCAACTAAAAATTAAAGAGAAGGATATGTCTAAGATGATACTGAACACTTAATATGGTCATTTTGAGTTCATGGTAATGCCATTTGGATTGACTAATGCACCTGAAGCATTTATGGATTTAGTGCATTGTGTGTTTAGGCTATATTTAAACCAGATTGTGGTTATTTTGTAGATAATATTATTGTTCTATTCCAAGAGTTAGAAGAAACATGAAGAACACTTCTAGAACATAAATTTTATGCTAAGTTGAATAAGCATGAGTTTTGGCTTGATAAGATAGCCTTTTTAGGTCATATCATTCCTAAATATGAAATCATGGTTGATCCACCCAAAATTAAAGCAATGCTAGAATGGAAAAGGCTAGAAATGGTAACTAAGATGAGAAGTTTCATGGGGTTGGTATGTTACCACAGGAGGTTTGGGTTTTCTCAAAAATAGTAGCTCCATTGTTTGGATTCACATAGAACAAAGTGTCATTTAAGGGGCTAAAAAATATGAGGTTAGTTTTCAAGACCTTAAGATTACATCAACACTAATATTGGTACTACAAGATGACACTAATAATTTTTGGTACACACTGATGCATCTAAAGAAGGCTGAGGATATTTGATACAAAATGATAAGGTAAATAGTTTATACCTCAAGAAAAGTATAACTACAAGAGCAAAACTGTCCAACTCATAACTTAAAGTTAAGCAGACGATAGAAGAAGATTTTTTGTAAAATTAGTTTTGCTAATATGGAGTTCTAAATTGTCACTCAGAAAAGGATCTGAGGAGCAGTAGCTTTTCAACTCATTTCACTAACAGATTTTATGGGAATATATGTCTTCAATGTGTCAAAACTATGTAAGTTTCAAGAGAATCCTTAGCATATCATAGAATATAAGGATTTATCACTTTAAGAAGACTTGACATACGAAGAGAGACTAGTCCAAGTCCTACTTTAAGAATACAAAAATTATGCACCAAAGAGTATACTAGTGGTAAATATTCTATGGACGTGCCATAAGATAGTGAATGTGACCTGAGAAAATAAGGAGGAAATATGAAAATACCACTTGAATCTCCTTGCAAATCCAAGTTAGAATTTGGGGACTAGATTCTTTTAAGGGGGGAGGGATGTAGTGTCCCATATTTTTCTTGTTTATAAACCTTAATTAATTAAGATTAGTGAATTATTTAAGAAATAATTAAATTTTATATATTATAATTAATTTATTTTTCTTAAAACTGATTTTTTTTTTTAAAAAAAGAGAGAAATAACAAACTAGCAACAAGTAGATAAGGATAAATTTTCTGAACTCTAGTCCTTGTAGAATACCTAATTTAGTACGTCTCCCTCTCCGTATCATATTCAAAAAACTTCTTCTATCTACAATACACATTCAAACCATCATATTTTCAACAAAATAATTTCTCTTAGAAAGTTTTCAAACCATTCCTCTCCTTTGAAGAAATCCCAAATGGTATGGCAAGAAAATGATTCCCAAGAAATCTCAATATTGTCGACTCTTGTTCTCCCTTATTTGTAGGTATGATCCCATATTTAAATTATGATATAAACATAAGTTTTGGTTAAATAATATGTCATAGTATTTGTATTTTGTATGCATTTAATAATTGTGATGTGTTAGGTTTTGATTTTCAGATTCCAAGTTTAATGGACTAAATTTAGGCAATTTTATTTCAAACGTTTTTTGTACAATATTAAATATGTTTAGAACATACTTTTAAAATTTCACGTCTAATTAATTTTTCTTAAATTTTATAAAAATCCTAAAATTTTCCTGCCAGATTGAGTGGCAAGTCTAAATAGTTTCTTTTTAAAAATTTATTTACCTACTGAAACCAAAGAATTTTTAGTTGAAAATCTTTCTTATGAAACTTTCATGTGTTTAGAGTATTATTTTAAAATTTTAAAGTCTCATACCCTATAGTTATTTTGTTAAAAATCTTCAAGCATAACTTCCTCAGTGCTTGTCAAGTGGGATCACTATCTTGAATTTGAGGGACTTACTACGTATGCTAATTAAAGTATTTGACTTATTATTTTTTTAAAAATTAATTTCAAATGTGTCTAGAATAATCGAGCAATATTATAAGCCAAAAGGTTTTATTTATTTATGAAATATATTGATGTGCCATGTTAAAAATTTGTCCACAGAAAATGTCCATTTGTTTTCATGAGAACATTGTAATGCATTTTTCTCTTAGTTCCAAATTGAATTTGGAAAAGCTTCAACATATAAATTATAGATTGATCATATAGATTTTTATAGGATTTTGAATCACTTTCATCTGAGGTATGTTGTAAAAGTTATAGCTTAAGTACAATCAAGTGTCACATCAAAAAATGTCCTAGAAATTGGAAATCTATTGTTGCACCATTGCTCCGTATGGACACAATTTTTCTATCTAATATTAGCCAATTTAGATAGGTCATTGACATAAAAGTTTTACAACTCTTTCTTAGCTTTGTAATGCCGCAAGAATCGAGCCAATCAGATATATAGAGAGAAAGTTATGAGCAAATCAATAAAGTACGTATGAAAAGACAAATTCTTGATAAGTTTTGTGAGTATGTATATAGTAGGCTAATGACATATAGAAATTTTTTGTTGGTATTGGTTTTAATCATTGTAATTCGGGGCACAAATTAGAATGTTAATCAAATTGAATATTACTCTTTTGTGAGTGGGTGTTTTGGGACTTGAGATGTGAGGGACTAAACTTACATATAATATATAATAATACCTTTCAAAATTCAGAAGGTTATATATTGTAATGCATTCCATGAAACTTTTCTTCAACTTACACTGCACTATAATTATATTCCATAGTGCATATGAATTTTTTTATTTTATTTTTTCATGCAAGAAAAGCAATTTCTTTTAAAGCCATTGATATTATTTTAGCATGATTTTTGACTAGCAATTAAATATGATGATCAATACCGACGACTAGATTTACTATTATTGTTAGTTGGCTCCAACTTGGTTTAGGTGTATGAGGGACTTCACCAAGAGGCAGTGGGCTTGTTGGTTGAACCCCAAGGCCCCCATGGCTAAATTCCCCCAACGCACAGTAGAAGCCATTTGTGGCTGAGATGGGTCATAGGATTTCCCGAGGACCTAGGCTCGGGCACTATTTGGTAAGGTTGCATCTTGCCTAGAGCGATAAGCGATTATTACAGTGAGAGTTATAAGATTAATTGACTACAGCAAACACTGGTTCAATCATCTCATTTAATTGTTGGCTTATCAAAAATGTTTATCGTTGTATTTTGTTTTACTACTGTATAGTGCATAACTACTTGTCACTATCTTCTCGAATGTTTATAATTATTTTTCATTGTTATTCAAGTGTTTATAACTGTTTCTCACTATTTTTCTCAAGTATTTATCATTGAGCATCTTTTGATTATGATA
>JACGDI010001348.1:40631-87586 GCA_014898725.1 Jacaranda copaia
ACCCTCAACTGAATCAAGATAGTTATTGTGTATATCTCTAGAAGGGTCCCATGGAGCCTGTTCAAAAATAGCACTTGAACCCCCAAGTTTGGAAGGGGATATCTGCTTAAACCTAAAAACATTCACAACCTTCCTTGTCAATCTCTTATTTTTCCTAAGAGCCTGGTTCGAGGATTGTATATCCTTGGTGTGATTGTCACTAGAAACAGATAGAATAAACCGAGTCTTCCTATCTTACGAACTATTAGAAAAGAATGTGATTGAAGTAGACACTCGCATCTTGGCAACACTTTTCAACTTAAGATCATGGACATCACATTCTTTCTTACCATTTCTTCTTGAATATAAAGTGTAAACATAATCCAAACTTTTATCCTCAACCTTTGATAAGTTGGTTGCATAGACCTCCCTCTTATCATCCACGGTGGAAACATGGTATGGTAGCCCATCTTCCATGTACACTGTAGCATTCCTTTAAATGAGGTACCATAAGAAGACGACGACGATTGATCAAAGAAATTGGAGTTTATGCTTGATATAGAAACATCCCTTTTATGCATAAGTTCACAAATGTAGTTTTGATCAAGAATTTTTACCTCCTTTTTTGTTGCTTATGTGATAACAAGTTGCTTGAATCTTGCAAAGAGGCAAAATCAGAAGAAAATAGTTCACTTACATCAAATAAATCTATTCTTCCAAAATTGGCACCACAATCTAAGGTGCTAAAATGTTAAAGGAAGGAGCTCTTTAAGATGTTGATCATACTCTAGCTCCCAAGCACAATGCCAATAGTTTAGTCATTAGTAGAGTTCATAATGATTTCAATTCGACCAACCAATGGACATTCTGTTAGAAATATACTACCGTGTATGCTTGTGCAATGTAATATAAGTTGAGAAAAATAAGATAATAGATAGAAACTTACAGTAATTGAATAAATATTATTGTCAAGACTATTAGTATAGTAAATCGATCTAGTAAACAAAAAGAGTTCTTGCTCTAAGCCTAATGTAAAAACAAAAATATATAAGTTGAGGCTTGTTGTTCCAACAGTCTTTTTAAGGTTAAATTGCTCCTCACATGGTGCTAGAAGGCTCCTACCAATTATGCTCTCAAGATACAATGGCTCTTTTCTAATATAAAGTAGCACTCCAATAGAACAAAACTAATGAAGTTTACTGACTTGGAACTCTTCTCAATATATTGTGTATAAGCGTGCCGTGTAGAGAGAAAGAATGCTATGTATGTATGGCTTGGATTTTAGTAGTTTGAGTTGGTGTTAGGTCTTCCTATTTATAGATTGTGTTATGACTTTATACAAGGTTGCAACTACAGACGAAGGGACATAATTTTGAACTAAAAGACATGATTCATGTTTACTCCAAAAAACATCATTGGCACTTGTTGATAGAGGAGTATAGCTCTTTAAATTTTCTAAAAGTGTTTAAATAAAATCACTAATAGATTAAATTCTGGAGGGTTATGTATAATTAAAATCAATTTAAATAATAATTTAAACAATTATTTACTTGTTGATAGAGGAGACATAGCTGTTTGAATTTTTTGGAAGAGTTTAAAATAAAATGACTAATACCATAAATTTTGGAGGGTTATGTATAATTAATATCAATTTAAATAATAATTTAAACAATTATTTAAATCAAGGGATAATTTCATTTTTTCCCTTTGTACTTTGGGATAGATGCCAAATACCCTCATGTACTACCAAAACTTTCAAATAACCCCCTCAAACTTCTTTATTGTTAGAAAAGTAATGGTTGTTTGGCTGATGTAGCACTAAAATTATTTTCCATCTATACATATGACCATTGAAAAATTTTATGTCCAACATACCATTGTGACTTACTATATAATGCTCAAGTTTTTTGCTTCAATTTTGTTGCTTTCATTTTCGGACTTAAAGTATCATCTAACTCCTAATTCGACAAAAATATTAAATTATTTCAATTTTTTTAAAAGAATATTAAACACCTTGATTCTAATATGGAACATATGGGACCAACAAAATAGAGGCTTGTGCGGAAAAAAATACATGGGACTATTTTACATATTTCTATTTCATAACTATTTGTCTAAAATTTTCCAAATATGCATTCATTCTAGGATATAAAAAATCTATAATGATATGTAGGATTTTGTCATATTTCATTTATAATTTATCATTACTTTGTAAAACTTTAAGGGCATGTTAACTTTGTGGGACAAGCGAGGATGAAGCCAATAATCTCTTACCATCCTTTGTGTACTTTTTGAGATGGAAGCCTAATAGAACAACTTGAGCCCGCACTGTTCATGAATGTTGAACGGATGAGAAGTCCTACAATTTTGGTTTGACAAAAAAATCCCACGAGTTGAGTTAGTTGTGATGAGGGAGTAATTACTATTTTGTCCTCCTTTGTCATTCTAAGGCTAGAAAAGTTTTTTTCTTGTCGGAGAGCGGACGGGCGGTGGGCGATGAGTAGCCAGTAGCTGGTAGTGATAAGCAATGGGCAATGTAGAAGGCGGCACTAGGAAGAGGAGAAGGATGAAGAAGCAAAAAAAGAGAACACAAGAAAAAAGGAGAAGGTGGAAGAAGAAAAGGAGCGAGGGGCAGTGGGTGGCCGATGGAAAAACGATGATCAGCAGATGGCCGATAGGTAGTCAGCAATGGAATGGAGGCTGGCAATGGATAGAGGAAAGGGGTGATGGCAGTAGGTGGAGGCACAAGAAATGGGTAGAGAAGTTGGAACACTTCGTTTGTTTTTTTGGATAAAAGAAAGGTGAAGAAGAATTGCGATAGTGAATATGAAATTTTGAGATTTCATTTCGATATTTGTGTGGGAATGGAGAAACATTAATATATTTATATTAAATAGAATAATAAATAAATTTTTTAATTGAGGGTATTTTTATCTTTTAACAATCATCCCAATATTATCATCTATCATAATAAACAATCAATAAAATTATTCATTTTTATCATTCATATATTCCCATAAAGTAAATATAATTTAAAAAGTACAAAATTATCCTAATCCTACGTCTCATCCATCAATTTATCTCATCACTCTACATCCTACATTACCAAGTAAATAGGCTCTAACTAAATAAACAAATTGAAAAAAATTCCAAAATTCTAGGGTTTCAAAATTGAGATATACTAACCGATTAATGTTAGACAACTCATCAAAAATTAATTCACTTGTTCCTCCACAGATAGGCACTATATTTTTTAGTATTCACCATCAAATTTCTGTTGGATCTATTTTAAAATTTTGGGATGATATTTAGGGTTTTTTTTTGTGAGTGAGAAGAAAAGTAAGTTGAATATACTTGTTTCTTTCTAGTCACGTTTTTCTTTATATCAAGGATAGATTTGTCTACACAGGAAAAAAATGCCACTCATCCCAGGTTTTTATGTTATTTCGTTATTTTTTGAGGTTAAATAAGTAATTTATCGTAGAAATTTAATATTATTAGCTATTTTACTAATGACAGATGACTTTGAGGGAGGTATTTGAAGGTTTTGATAGTATAGGAGGTATTTGACACCTATCCCATAGTACAAGGGACTAAAATGAATTTTAACCCTTAAATCAATTTGGTCCAAAACGTTATAAGTCATGAACATACAACACTTGGCCTCATGCCTACACTCACACCTTGCCTCGAGTCGAGCAGAGCTAGCCGAATGGGTGGGCAGCATGCACACATGTGTGGTTCATGAAATTAAACCTACACCCATTTAAGTCCTTGCCCTTCAAAGACTTGGGTACCTCTGGAAGGGTCTAGCCAAGACCTAATCTATATATAATAACTTCTTTTAGCTTTCTCTTCTAATGTGGGATAGCCTCTTTTACCATGCCTTTAGTTCTTGCCATCCTCTTATAACCCTTCTCATTCAAACCTAAATGAATTTTGGTGAATAACCACACTATGAACATCTCATCAATGAGAGGTCCAACTTGATACAAGAATTTATAACTTTCATTAAGTAAAATATTGTCAATCACTGAGCCAAAGTTAAATCCTAAAATGAGTCTTTTGTTTTACTAAAATTCTCACACATTCAATATCCAATCTAGTCATATCATTTGGACTTCTATTCTTAATTTCTGCTAAATTATTCACGTCATCAGACAAAATATCCACTTTTGAGGTGAAATTCCAAGCTGGTGCTCTAAATGCACAATTACGTATCAATTCTGATCATTAATAATACTAAGTAAAAGAAATTTCGTTATACTTTAATATGACTTTTACTATTAGACTGAGTATAATATACTCAATTCAATCAAAATTGGTGGATTCAAGAGGGTTGAATGATGAAAATCACTTACCTCCCTTTAATCCAACAACGTACAATAACTTGAACGCAACTTATAGTGGATCAAGTGCAATAAATACATATAAACTAACATAAGATGGGACCACTAACTATAAAAGGTTCATGGCAATCATCAATTAAGAGGGTGTTTGAATAAATTTATTTAAAAGGTTTTATAAGCTTTTACATTTTATACAATACTTTTGGAACTTATAATATGTTAAATCTCTTTCAAAAAATAAGTTTTTAAAATATTTGGATAAAATAAGATCTTAGAGCTTATAAAACATTGGTAATGATAATTTTATAATTAATATGATAAAAATTAAGAAAGCTTGTTAATGTTTTCAAAATAAGTTAGAAACTCCTTACTTTTTTAAAAAAAACTTGTAAATTCATAATATCTTATTTTAGGAGTTTATAAGCTTTTTTTCAAAAAATATTTTGAAGAGCTTATAAGTTCACCCAAACATCCTCTAAGTAATGCCCTAGAAAATACAAATGTAATTGATGGTCTCTACCCCTGAATGTGGGGCATCTTTAGGTAGTGATTGTATGCAGGAATAGAATCAGGTGGGGATAGAATGACTTGAGGAATGAAATGAACATAGAAAATGAATGGTTTGGTATAAGTTATCTTATGATTGGTATGATAAGAAATGACACGTGTAGGATTGAGATAGACAAAAACTGCTATTAGAAATAAAAAAGGAAAGACACATAATAAGGCCACCTTTTGTTGACAAGGATGGACTCAAGAAAGGTGCACGGAGTGAAGAAGAACACAATAAGCTCAGAGCTTATATTCTGAGATATGGCCACTGGAACTGGAGACTGCTGCCCAAGTTTGCTGGTAAGAATTTCTTGTGTTGCATTCATTAGTATCTCATAAAAGTAATTAGAAACCTCAAACTTCTTGGGCATAGTTCTGTTCTGCTTCTTCCAACGTTAGCCATTTTATGTCTCAGGACTTGCCAGATGCGGGAAGAGTTGCAGATTGAGATCGGTGAAATCCCTAAAACCCGGAGTAAAACGAGGGAATTACCCCAAGGAAGAGAAGATCTTACCGAAAAACTGCATGATGAACTTGGAAACAAGTATGGATTAACAGCCATCAATCTAGGCCACTCAATTTACAAATGCACTTGACTTTTGTCCGAAAATCCTAAACAATGTTTGTTGACTGAAAAATATGGATGGTCGGCCATTGCACCAACATTGCCTGGAAGAACTGACAATGAGATCAAGAACTACTGGCACACACATCTCAAGAAACGGAGTAAAAGAATTGCAGCAGTGCCCCGCGCTGCCTGAAAATTTGATGCAAGATTCTTCTCAAATCAAGAATTCTCAAGAAGTATCATCTTACAGGGATGTTACTTATGAAACACGAAATTTTCGCGAAAATTCTGCAATTTCCAGGCATCTGATATACACATCCTGGAATCATCAGGGTCCAATTCTTGGATTAATCCTTGTTCTGAGAGCTGGGATTCAGAGGACAGTGCCTCGTCTTCAGTTTCAGCTCAAGAACTCCAAGGAAGTAATTTCATGTCTGAAGGGCCAGTCATAGCAGAAATTTCTGATAGCGAAATTGGACTTTTGCAGGATCAGAATGGTGAAAGAACAAGTTCCACAGATTCATTCTCTGGATTTGATGAAGGTTTCTGGACTGAGCTATTTCTTGTAGACACTTTTACGGCCAAGATGATAGGTTTTCACCATTAGATGAGGGAGGATTCTTTCCTTGCACCCTTTTTCACATGAGACATCAAGTTGGTAATGTTGGGAAAACATTCATGCAATGTCCAAAATAAAGTACAGAATAGAAAATGATCTTTAGCTAATTGAATTGAGAAGTGTGAACTCTAGTGCTTTAAACTCCGAGTCGACGACTCGATGCAAAAGGTCTCCACGACAAAATATTTCTAGGATTCAATAGTTCAATTGTGTTACGCGTGCGCACAAGACAATAATTTGATCATAATTTTTCATAGACATTCAATCGCAAATCTTTTCTAATTCAAAATTTTGAACGAAATAATTCTCATAATAAACATACGGACTGCAAAAGCCAGGAATTCCTACACTTGTTTATACAATCGGTTTCTTCTTGATGTACAAATCTATAAATCCCATGCATAAATTAGTCTCTCCACTCCCCCGTTTTCTTTCTTCTCAAAAATCTTAGAATGAATAAGTTTGTTGATCCTAATAGCCTGAGGAAAGAGGGTGTTTGGGTGAGTTTATAATTTTCAAAATATTTTATATAAGATGTTTGAGAGCTTATAAGATGTTAAAAAGTGTATTTTACAATTTTTTTTTCAGAAAAGTTTATAAGCTTTTAAAATAAGATGTTAAGAGTTTATAAATTCTTTTATAAAGTAAGGAGTTCTTAATTTATTTTTAAAATCTTAACAAGTTCTTTTAATTTCAATCATATTTATTACAAAAAAACTGTCATTATTAATATTTTATAAGTTTTAGGATTTTATTTTATCAAAATACTTTAAAAACTTATTTTTAAGAAATGATTTAGTATTTTATAAATTTTAAAAATATTTTATAAAATGTATGAACTTATAAAATCTTCTAAATGAGATTTGCTAAACACCCTTTTATATCTGTTTATTTTGCTACGGTACATCAACTCGGCAACTGAATGAATGAATAACCATCATTTAATTCAGAATTAAAACAAAGTAATTCTTCGTCTATTCTATCTTCTTTCTCCATTCTCTTTACCATCCCCACCTTTTCTCTCATTTCTCCTTTCTCTGTGCCCAATTACCTTAGTGAATTCATCATTACTACAAATTGCTACGTGGATTATCATGAAGGGGAAATGAAATAATCATTGCATCTTGATTTTGGAGGTACGGTAAAACCCAATAATGTTGAAATTTTTAGTATAGAGAATTTTTAATTTTCTGAGTAAATTGTTGTTATATGTAATGACATCAGAATGTTAGTAACTACTTAATGATCACCAATCAGCTATTACGAAAGTGGATATCAATATCCATGCTTATAATAAAATTTAAAGACATAATTTTGTAGTTTTGAAAAACTGATGAATTACATATGGTCTTTATGTCATAGGATACAAAGAAAGAGGCTAAATTGCACAACGCCTCCATGTGATATTTGGAATTGATTCATAACCACATAAGAAATAAAGATTAGCTCTTATACCTCCAGTGTTTAATTGAGCGTGACTCACTTGACCCATTTTAGACTTGACCACCTCCCTCTTCTTGTGTGATATTTATTGGGTATTAAAAAAAGCATAATTGCCCTTACATAAAAGTGAAATTGAAATTATTTTTATTTTTATCTTATCTATTATTTATATAACTTTTTTAATTATTTTTTTGTCCATTTCAAAGTAAATAAGTGTTGTAATCTAGAAAGATCAAATAATATGATTGAGAAGTAGAAGTAAAATAGTTCAATGAGACTAACAACAAGATTTAATGCGATTTAGCGATATATCTAATCCACTGGAAAAAGATAGGATTTTATTGATTCCAAATCAAAGTGCCAAGTACAATATGATTCCCACAAATCTCACGAAAACACCCAACACTGTTGTTCTAAACTCCGTTTTGAGATAATATTTCTAAAGTAGTATAGAATGTATATTCTAGGGTTTGTCATTCATTGATTTTGGAAGAAATGGAGTTTAAATACCAAAACAAAAATAGCAAAATGGCCAATGTGCTTGCGCGTTGCACCGGGGCGAACAAGATTTGTTAGAAATTATATACGCACCAGTGTATGTATCAAATAGGTAGTAACAAAACCAATAGCATAAATATGTTACATAGAATATTGATCATGAGACATGGAAATCAATGAGATAGAAAGTTGATAAAACAAACTAGGAACAATAATTGTATTAAAACTCTAATTGAGTCGAGGCCTGCACAAACACAACTTCATTAAGGTTTTGTCTGCCTCCCAACAGTGCACAAGGACTCCCAATGGACAACCTCTCAAGATACAACTACTCGGCCAGACAAAGGCTGCATTCCAATTGTTTAGACTTTGAACCTTTAACTGATTTGAACCTTTAACTGATTTGAACCTTTATTAATGAATGGTTTTATGCGTGAAAGGGTGTATTATGTGTGTACATATGCTCTTTTGTATTTAATTCATGAATGTAACCTTCGTATTTATAGATGCTAGGTGCCTAATAGCATGAGACATGACTGTATGCCCATCAAACACGTTAAAGGTTGTAAATAAAGATTATAACCTTTAATTTGAAATTTTAAGGACATAGCTATAGAATTTCCATCCAAAAGAGATGGTTGCAGTCGTTTGAAATTTTTGAACATGACCATTAAGAGAGAAATAATATCGCATTGGTTCTCAAAATCAAAATTAAAAAAATAATTATATAACATAATTATATAATTATTATATTAAAATATTATATTTATTTTACTTAAATTTCTCTAAAAAGATAATATTCAGACTGCACACCCACACCCGTACTTGCACCCACACCATCACCTACACCCTGCCTTGATCCTAGCCGATCCAGCTAGATAGGTTGGCGGCAGATGTGCGCATGTGGTTCATTGCAATCAAACCCACACTCATGGAGGCCCTTTCCCCTTCAAAGACTTAGGTACCCCCAAAATGGTCCAACCCCTTTAGGCCACACCCAAGTTACTTAAATAGCTCAAATCTAGCTTTAGGTTCCAATGTGGGATGGATACTGTAAAAGTATCCACCCATACACATGTCTTAGCTATTCCTTAACTCATTCTCCATTTTTCGGCTCCATATAAATTTCCTCATCGAGGTCACCATTTAGTAATTTTGTTTTGACATCTATTTGATAGATCTCAAGATTATTAATAGCGGCAAATGCAATTAATACCTGGATTAAGGTTATTCTAGTTGTTGGTAAGTATGTATCAAAGTAGTCAAAACCTTCATTCTATCAATATCCTTTGACTACTAACCTTGCCTTGTAATTGTCTATCATACTATCGGCTTTCATTTTCCTCTTGAAAATCCATTTACACCTTAAGGGTTTATTCCTAGGAGGTAAATCTACTTGTTCCCAAGTATGATTATGTATGATGGACTTTATTTTACTATTTACAGCTTCCTTCCATAATAGAGCTTCTGGGGTGGTCATTGCTTCAATAAACATCCTTGGTTCACTTTCTAATATATAAGTTAAGAAGTTAGATTCAAAGGATTTAGCCATTCTAGCTCTTTTGCTATGTCTCGTCTCCAAGCCCTCTTTGCCCAATTCTTAAGTTTTTTAAGGTCTTTTAAACATCACTAGCTTTTCTTTCTTTTTCCAAAGAAATATTTCTTCCATGAAGCTTGCATTCCTTGACTCGATTATCGTATTAACGTGAATGTTGCCAATATCAGATTTATGTACAAGGAATTGATAGGAAACACTATGTTGTGCATAGCTAATAAAGATTTTGTCAACAGTCTTTGGTCCTATTTTGGCCATTTTAGGAGGTAGTACTCCTATTTTAGCTAGACACCCCCACACTAGAAGATATTGATAAAATGGAGAATGTCCTTTCCATGCCTTATATGGTGTTTTTTGCATTTTCTTATGGGGTATCTTGTTAAGCAAATAATTTGCAGTCAATACTGCATTTTCCTACATGTTTTGAAGTGCCCCTGCATTAAATTAATAATGCATTTATCATTTTTTTTAAAGTTTGATTTTTGCGTTCAGCAATATCATTTGATTGTGGTGCATAAGGTGTAGTTATTTCATAGATTATTCCATGTTCAACACAAAATTCTTCAAAAGGGTGAACATATTTGCCGTTTCTATCACATCTAAGTATTTTTATTTTCTTCCCAAGTTGATTCTCAACCTCATTCTTGTAATATTTAAATACTTCAATAGTTTCATCTTTACTTGAAAGTAAATAAACATGACAATATTTTGTGCAATCATCTATAAAAGTTATAAAGTATTTTTTACCTTATCTAGATTACACCATTTTTAAGTCACACATGTTGGTATGAATTAAATTTAATAATTCAGTGCTTCTCTCTATTGCCTTAAAGAGTTTTTTTCCTTTTTGCCTCAATGTAAACTTTACACTTAGTTTTAGTGTCAAGACTCAACTTAGGTAGAATTCCACTTTTACCTAGTTTATTCAAAGTACCAAAATTTGCATGCCCTAGTCTATGATGCCATAAATCTAGAAACTCCAACAAGTAAGCCTAATTTACTTTATTTTCATTAATAACAACTTTTGGTACATTTTTGGGAATGATGGTCATTACATTCAATTTAAAAAGACCATTACATAAATATCATTTTCCAACATACACACCATTTTTTGTAAGCATAAAGTTGTCGAATTCAAAAAGTAGTCTAAATCCATTCTTGTTAAGTATAGGACCTGACAATAAATTTCTTCTTATATCTAGCACACAAAGCACATTGTTGAGAGTTATCTCTTTCTTAGAAGTCATTTTCAACACCACCTTTCCAATTCCACGCACATTGGAAGTTGATAAGTTTCCCATGAACTAATTCTCATCCATTGCATTCTCATATGTTGTTAAAAAGCTTTTGTTTGAGCACACATATCGAGTGGTCCCAATGTCCACCTATCACTATTTGGGCTTTTCAGTTAGGTTCGCCTCAGAAACCACTGCTAAAGGTTTAAGTTATTGACACCATCTGAGATATTTTCCACTTTGGCCATGTTAGCATGAACAACCTTTTTTTTTTCCTTTCAGAACCCATTTTTCTTTAGAGTTCCTCCTTGTTGATGGTGTCTGCAATCCTTTGCCTATGGTCTGGCTTGCCACAAATTTAGTAGCATCCCTCAAACTTCTTTTTCTTTCTTTTATCATGTTGGTTGTCAGAAGCATCCCTTTTCCGTTTATTAGATAGACCCTACTCCACAATATTTGTTTTGCTCTCATAAGCATTGCCACTATTTTTATTTTTGGGAAGTTTGTTGTCTTCCTCTATTCTCAGCCTCAAGATAAAATCCTCAAGATTCATATCCTTGCATTTGTGCTGGAGGTAGTTTTTGAAGTCCTTTCACCCTGCGAGTAATTTTTCAATAAGTGTTGCCACTTGAAATGATTCTTTCGGTGTCATCCCTTCCGAAGCCAACTCATGCAATATCATTTGATATTCATTTACCTAGGAAATAATAGATTTTGAGCCAATCATAACAAACTCAAGAAACTTACCCACAATGAATTTCTTCATGCCGGCATTTTTCATTTCGTATTTTTTTCTCGAGTGATTCCCAAAGTTCCTTAGCCATAGCAATTGAATTGTAGACATTGTATAATGCATTGTCTAGGCCTTTGAGGATATAATTTTTATGTAGGAAATCCCCATGATTCTAAGTATCAATGGCTGCCATGATTTGCATATCTAAATTTTCCCTTGATGTAGGATGTTTCTCACGTAGGAATCTCCCTAGGTTCAACATAGTAAAGTAGAATAGCATTTTCTGTTGCCATATTTTAAAGTTCTTCCCATTGAACTTTTCTTGTTTCTCTGCTTGTTTGACTGTAATAGGAGCAAGAGATGTAGAACCAACCACAACTGGGGTAGGAGGAACAACAACTGGAGGAGGAGCAGTAGAAGGATTCTGTGATCCACCACCAACGCTGCCGATGTTGGATTCTGTAGACGCATTGGGCATATTTTTCACCACCATAAATTTCTACAAGAATAAATTATGTAGGTAGTAAAATATTTATATAACCAAGCAAAACTTAAGCAGTTTGTAATAATTAGTACAACAGTAGAACCACTTGTGCAGAAATAAAATATAAATAGAATGCTCTAGCACAAATATGCAGATATATATTTTTATCTGCAAACTAATTAAAGGACTTTGAACTTAAGACAGAACATCAGTTAAACTTAAGCTAGAACAGAATATCTATTCATGAAAACTTAAACAATCAAAAGCAAAATTGATGATTGCTACTTGAAACATGGAAGAAAGCACTAAAACCTTAAGTTGTTAGAAATTATATATAGACTAGTGTATGTATTAAATAGGCAGTAACAAAACTAGTGGCATAAATATGTAACCCAGAACATTTATCATGAGAAATGACAATTAAGGAGAGAAAATTGATAAAACAAATAAGGAACAGTAATTGTATTAAAACTTTAATTGAGTCGAGGTATACATAAATGTAGCTTCATTAAGGTTTTATCCACCTCCTAATAGTGCATGAGGGCCCCCCCATAGTTTAGATGCTAGGTGCTTAATAGCATGAGACACGGTTATAAGCCCATCAGACATGTTAAAAGGTTGTAAATAAAGGTTGTGACCTTTAATTTGAAATTTTGAAGACATAGCTATAGAATTTCAACCAAGAAGAGACAACTGTAATCGTTTGAAATTTTTGAACATGACCGTTAGGAGAGAAATAACATAATAATTATACAACATAATTATTATATTTAATTTAAATAAGTTTTCTCTAAAAAGATAATGTTTGAATTGTATATTCAGTCTCGCACTAGCACCCGTGCCCTCGCCCACACTTCTCCCGGATCTAAGTTGAGTTAGCTAGATTGACACTGGGGTGCACAAATTTGCACCCCAGTGCCTAAAACTCAATTTTTGGCATAATAGCTTGTGCGAAGGTGCATAAATAATTTGTGCCCTAGCGCAAAGTTGCAGCTAGCACCGCGCCAGGGCATGCATAAAATTTGGGCCTTAGCATGAAGTTGCAAAATACCTTGTGCTAGCTCGCGCCTTGGTGCGCATCGCAAGCACAATTTTCCTAGGCTTGTGTTTGGTGCGATTCCCTCATGTCTCAGCATGTTGAGTTTTGCCCTCACGCATGAAAGCGTACTCCAACTTTCCGCCTCATTTGTTCTGCACTGTTTCTTTCATTTCTCACCATTTGTAGCTTAAATTTCAAGGCATAATCAATAATAATATTTAATATTATATATATTATATATATTGGATGCACAGAGTAAAGAAGGAGATAATAAAATCAAAGCTTATGTTCTAAGATATGGCCACTAAAATTGGAGACTACTACCCAAGTTTGCTGGTAAGAATTTCTTGTGTTAGATTCATTAGTTCCTCATAAAATTAATCAAAAACCTCAAACTTCATGGGCATAGTTTTGTTTTGTTTTGTTTCTTTTAACATTAGCCATTTTATGTCTCAGGGCTTGCCAAATGTGGGAAGAGTTGCAGATTGAGATGGGTGAATTACCTAAAATCAGAGTAAAATGAGGGAATTACACCAACGAGGAAGAAAATTTTATAGCAAAACTGCATGATGAACTTGGAAACAAGTATGGATGAACAACCATTAATTTAAGTTAGTTAATTTGCAAATGCACTTGATCCTTTTGTTAAAAAATCGTAAACAGTTTTTGTTGTCTAAAAAATACAGATGGTCGGCCATTGCAGTTAGATTACATGAAAGAATTGACAATGAGATTAAGAACTACTAGCATGTACATCTCTAGAAATGGAGTAAAAGAATTACAGCAGTGCCCCCACTGCCTAAAAATTTGATGTAAGATTCTGCTCAAATCAAGAACTCTCAAGAAGCATTATCTTATAGGGATGTTACTTATGAAGTATAGAAATTTTTGCAAAAATTCAACAATTTCCAGGCATTTGATATACATTTCCTGGAAGAATCATTAGGATCCAATTCTTGGATTAATCTTTGTCTTGTCAACTGGTTAAGAGGATAATGCCTAATCTTTTGTTTCAGCTTAAGAACTCCAAGGAAGTAATTCCTTGTTTGAAGAGCCAATTTTAGCACAAATTTCTGATAGTTGAATTGGACTTTTCCAAGATTAGAACGATGAAAGGATAAGCTCCATAGATTCATTCTCTAGATTTGAAGAAGGTTTCTGGACTGAGCCTTTTTTGTTGGATACTTCTTATGGACAAGTTGATAGGTTTTCATCATTTGATGAGGGAGGATCCTTTCCTAGTTGCCCTTTCACATGAGACATTAAGTTGGTAATGTTAGGACATTATAGTCATGTAAGGTTCAAAATAAAGGACAGAATTGAAAATGACTTAGCAAACTGAATTCAAAAGTGTGAATCTTGTGCTTTAAAACGTAAAAGGTTTACACGACCATGTATTTCTAGAATTCAATAGTTCAATTATGTTACATGTGTGCACAAAATAATGATTTGTACAAAATTTTTTGTAAACACCAATTATTACTCTATCACAAATCTTTTCTAACTCAAATTTTGAATGAAATAATTCTCATAATAAATATGTCTAATGCAAAAGATCCTATCATAATATATAGGGATAACTATAAAGACCTCCCATGAGATTTGGTGTATGTACAGAAACCACTTCTGATGTTTGTAGAATTACAATTACTGTGACACCCCACTTAGGGTAATCCTAAGCTGAGATATCACAATAATTTAAATTTAAATCTAACCCTATCATACAAGTAATAAGACCATAAAATATTTCCAAAGGATCAATAATCCTATTAGAACATTTCCACACTTATCAAACATACATATAGTAGCGGAATTCAAGCTTGTTAACTCCTCAAAAACATTAAATACAATTCATAGTTCAACTTCTTAACAAAATATATACAGGCTTCAAGACATCATGTCAGTCCTAACATATGCCATTATTGCTAAATCCATTTACATCATTCAAAGGAACCCATTCTATTACATGAAATACTCCTTCATTGCCAATCCAAACTTTACTTCTTTCACTTAATCCTCTTTGAGAGATAAAGAATGAGGGTAACTTTGAAGGACTTTATAAGGGATATCATGACAATAATTAAAATAACCTACTATGGAAGGAGTGTCTCAATAATTTATAATTCAATGTCAACACAAGCATAAGTACGAATCAAGCAAGAATAGATTATTATCCATTAGGATACAAATACGAACAAGTAATGCATATAATAGATGCATTTCATTAGATCTAAACGAGATAAGCTTATCAGAACAAATAAATGGATAGACAGTAGATGCCCAGGAATAGCCCTAGCACATCTTAGACAGACAAATAATAGATGCCTTGGAATAGCCCTAGCACATCCCGAACAAACAAGTAGTAGATGCCTAGGAATAGCCTAAGCACATCACAGATAAATAAATAGTAGATGCTCAGGAATGACCCTAATACACCACAGACAGATAGATAAAAGATGCCTAAAAATAGCCATAGCACATCATTGATGCTTAGAAATAGCCCTGACACATCGCCCATACCTAGGAATGGCCCTAGCATATGGCTGACAAACAAATGGATAGAAGATGCCTAGGAATAGCCCTAGCACATCACTGATGATCAGGAATAGCCCTGACACATCACTCATACCTAGGGATAGCCCTAACATATGGCTAATCGGCAGAATACCTAGGGAATAGCCCTTAGCGTTCACAAACTTACAGAATGAATGCCTAGGGAATGGCCTTTAGCATGTCAAACTTATAGAATGAATACCTAGGGAATAGCCTTTAGCGTATCAGACTTAATGAACGATGCCCAAGGAATAGCCCCTCACGTATCAGACTTACAGCACATATACCTAGGGAAGAGCCCTTAGCATACATAGAACAAAATACTTAAGGAATGGTCCTCGATGTATCTTGCTTATAAACAGGTACAAGAACCAAGCATAGTTGACATAGATGCCCAGAGAGTAATCTTAGCACATGGCTAAAACCCAAACAAGCAAGTACAGTTAAGCAAGCATGGCCATTTAAGAACTAACAGGTATGCCGACAAGGTATATGATACCAAGACAAGATAAAAATAGGTACCGATCAAGAACAAATACAAGACAAGACAATAAAGAGTTTTGGGCACCAGAATGAACAAGCATAACTCATGATAGAGTGAAAATGAGTTCTAACCCGCACAGGGGTTGACAAGCCAAATAACAGATCAAGAACAAGTACACAATCAAGTATATATTTCAAGCAATTACGAGCAAATACAGTTAAGTAAGTTAAATCCACACCGATATTTTACCATAAGAACATATAGATATAATAAAGCCAAGATGGCCAACCGTTATCTCTTATAGTCTAAAAAAATGCTTCCACAATTTGCCATCTACTATTCCTCGGGACCCATTTCCACTTCACCTAACCAAAATAGCATAATTATAGTCAACACCTATGTTTAACTCTCCATGCATCATCATCATGCTCCAAGCATCATCATTATGCTTATCATTAACCCAAATTCACTAAGGAACCATGTTAACATCATAGTTTAAAGCTTAAACAACACTATTGATCCAGTAGCAACCAATAAGATCAATTATTTCCAAATTAATCTTGATTTCATATCAAGTTAAATATCTAAGTAATAATTAATTCTTAAATATATAATCCTTCTCGTCATATCATCCAAAATTCACAACAATGGTCCCAATTATCATCACTTGGTTCTAATCTATAAATCCACAAGTTAAGGTTCAAATCCTTTGATTATCTCAATTAATCCTATTTATCATATCATAGCAATATTTGGGTCCACTAACTTATATATACTCCTTGCATAGGAATCTCAATCTCAATCCACATATATCCATTATTATCATCCTTATAGCATGAAACAAGCTTCAAATGGAAAGGTACAACATCTACATATACATATATATCAAGGCACAACCAATCAAAGCTTAAGCCATAACCCTTTATTATTTAAAATTGCTTATTGAGGCCTCAGAATCACCAACCAAGAGCACCACTACGATCATCGAAATGAGGAGAAAAAACTACCCTCGGACTGCCGCCGCGGGCCACCACAATGCACTATTACCGAAACGTCTTGCCACTATCACCAAAGTGTTCATCTTGAGCTCCTGATTCCAAAAAGTCAATTGGTTTCAAGTTTTGATGCTAGGAAAGCCTTCAAAATTGAGCTCAACAGTGTCCAAATAAACTTCACTGCTAAGCTTCGATCACCATTTTTACGTCGTCATTGCTGTGTTTCACTACTATGTAAGGCTTCCACGACAGTCTCTGAGTTGAGCTCTACCTAACCCTAGCCTCATAATTAAGTTTGGCCGTTGAAAAACAAGAAACCCATCAACCCACCAAAGCTTCACTCTCGGTGTCCTCTCATAGTGGCTCGTTAGAGAGCTATTCAATCGTGGATGGTGGTGTCGCCGTGGAGCTGGTGAAGAGAAGAAAAAGATGGTTGGTTTGGTTAGTGAAAATGGTTGTCGAAGACAGAGGAGGAAGGAGTTGACTGTGGCGAAGAAAGAAAGGATAAAAGGAAAAAGAAAAGAAAAGAATGAAAAGGAGAACGGTGAAGAATGAAAAATGAATTCCTGTTGCTAGGTGTTTAAATCTAATTTTTCAATTTTGCAATTCAGTCCCCAAGGAGTTCAAATCATGCAATTAAGTTCAAGGGTTTAGAAGAAATAAGATTGAAACCCTAGTTGACTTAGGGTCTTATATGCAAGTCCCAAAAGCTTCTTAAAATGTGCAATTAGATCTTCTCAAATTGCAATCAAACCCCAAAAACTTCTCATTTCCTTGCAATTGGGTCTGTTTTGTTATTTTTTTCAAGCCCTAAAATCTGATCAATAATTCTCTAAATTTCTAAATCATTATTTCCAAAAATACTAAATTTTAGGGGTGTTACAATTACTTTCCTTGAAGTTTGTCTCCGTTTAACAATAAGGTCCTGTCGTTAGTTAAAGTAATGGATTTTGCTAACATTAACATTGATAATTTTTAACAATCCAATTTTGCCCTTTATTTAATTGACTGTTGATTATATTGTTGGACCATTATACCCTTTTGTATGTCATGTGTGTGTGGATGTAAATTTAATTAACAAAACTTTAAGAAAATTTAGCGTAACAAATTAAATTAATGGTGAATATTGTAGTTGGAATTATTTTTCTTCAAAATAATACATAATTAAATCAATTATTTAAGGTAGTTAATATTTAAAATTAAAATTTATGAATTCTAATTTAAATTATTTATTTAGATATTTATTGTAAACTTTCAAGTTTACTTATAAAAGTGTAATTTTAATAATTTTAAATTATACATAATAAATTTACACATATTTAGAAATTAATAAAATTTTCATAAATATTAAATATTTTTTTATAATTTAACTCTAAATACAAATATAAATAATTTGATAATTTAAAATACTTAGTTAGTAATTTTTTCTTTTTTTTTAAAGTAATTTTTTCTTATTTTATTCCTAAATTTTCCATTTTTCTCATCTTTTCCCCCCATTAATCTAACCGTTGCAGCCCCTGCCACCATCAAGCCACCTGCCTAAACCACTCTTCCAACGCCATCAACTTCAAAGTTGGTGTTCACGGTAGAAGTGGCGGTTGCTTGGGTCTTGCCAGACATAACCATGATTTATGTTATATGGATAAATAATCTAGTCTAATAAACCTCGCTTATGTGTGTTTTGTTGGCTAGAGTTGGGTCTCTCTAGTTTTTAATGCCGATGATAAATTAAATCTTAAGAGTTTTTTTGGTTGTTTATTGACAAGGAAAATAATTAATAAACTGTCCTTAGTTATCGAGATAGTAAGGAAAGATTGATTATTAGGGTGTCTAAGTAACTATACCCACTCTATTCAAGAAATAAGAAATTTATCTTTGCATCAATGATCAAATTTGTGAACCAAAATGAGATTTTACCTTAGACTAGATTTTATTCTCATTGATTTCTTATTTGATTTATTTTACTTTTAAAATTCTATGTCTTTCATTTTATAAAGATCCTCATTCTTTTCTATTTTATTTAATAAGTTGAAAGAAATAAAATTTATCAGTCCCTGTGGAATACAATTATACTCACCACTGATTACAAATCATATCTTTAGAGTAGGAATTTATTTTTGTTAAATTTGACACCCATCAAATTTTGGCATCATTGCTGAGGATTGATGTCAAATAATTTTATTTCTTTTTTATGCCTTGATATTCTTGTATAGATGAACTTCAATACGATCTTGAGATTGAGAAGACTGCTTGTAGATTGCGGAAGGAGACTAGAGTGCAAAAAGAAGACAAATCGTTGCCTTTAGATCTTGATTTAGATACATCTAACTTAGTCAGTTTTAGTGATTTGGAACAAGAGGAAACAATGGCTCGTGAAAGAACTTTAAAGAAGTTAGCTTAACTAGATTTGACTAAACAATCACTTTGTATTAAATATCCAAAGTTGGAAACACTTTTTGAGTTAAAATTTGGGTTAATCCATTTGCTACCCATTTTCCACGATCTAGAGAATGAAGATCCTCATAAGCATTTAAAGGCACTTTATGTTGAGTGTTCGACTATGAAGCCCTAAAGAGTGTTTGAAGAGCAAGTCAAGTTGTGAGCTTTTTCCATTTTCCTTAGTAGATAAATCTAAGAATTGGTTGTTTTACATACCCTCTAGGTTTGTCACTACATGGACGAAAATGGCAAGATTGTTTCTTGGGAAATTTTTCCCTGCTTCATGTGCTACTAGTAGTGGAAAAGAGATGGGTGGGATAAGATAGAGAGACACGGAGAGTCTTCATGAATATTGAGAAAGGTTTAAACAACTTTAAGCAAGCTGCCCACAACATAGTATTACTGAGCGACTTCACATTCAATATTTTATGGACTTGTACCTATGGAAAAGAGGATGATAGATCCAGCAAATCAAGGAGCCATAGTGAAAAAAACTCCAAGTGAAGCTAGAGAATTAATTTCTATAATGGTTGCCAACTTCTAACAATTTGGATACTCTTAGGATAAGGTAAATAATTCATCTTTTGAGCATCAGATTTCTACTTTAACTTCTCTTGTTCAGCAATTTTTGTAAGAAATAAGCAACAAATCAAGACTTGTGGGATTTGTACTAATGTTAGTCATCCTACGAATACGTGTCCTATGCTCCAAGAGGATTCCTACGAACAAGTCAATGTAGTATGAGGATTTCTAGACCATTGCAAAGAAAGTATGATCCCTACTCTAACACTTACAAACTGGGATAGAGGGATCATCCGAATTTCAGTTACGGAAGGAGACCACAGAACTACTTACACTTCTGACAAAAACTGCCTCTTCCACAGCAACCATCCTTTTCAAAAATAGGTATGTCTCTTGAAGAGATTATTAAATCTCTTGTGACTAACACTCAAAAATTTCAACAAGAAACACAAGAAAGCATTCAAAACCTAGAAAACCAAATAAGTTAGCTAGCCACCTTAGTGAGTAAAATAGAATCCAAAAGAAAACTGCCCTCTTAGATAATTGTCAATCTCATGTAGAACATTAGCACAGTTACTTTGAGGAATGATAAAGAATTGAAGGAACCCAATAATAAGATACGAGAAAACATCATTGTAGAAGAAATGGAGAAAGAGATTACCATGCCCTGGGATTCAATTGAACATTCGCATGAACTTAGCAGTAAAGTGACAAGTTCATTGGTTGTACACCCTCCTTTTCTTGAAAGATTCGCTAGATCCAAAAGACATGAAGAGGAAAATAAAATTCTTAAAACTTTTCACAAGGTCGAGGTAAATATCCCATTGCTTGATGTAATCAAACAAATACCTCTGTTTGCTAAATTTCTAAAAGAATTGTATACAAACAAAAGAAAATTAAAGGGAAATAAAAGAATAAGTATGGGGGAAAATGTCTCAATAGTGCTACAAAGGAAATAACCCTCCAAATGTAAGAACCTAGGTATGTTTACTATTCTTGGCAAAAATAGGCAATGTTGGAATTAAAAAGGCTATGTGTGATCTAGGTGCTTCAATTAATGTCATACCTTTTTCTAATTACTCATCTCTGAATGTTAGTCCTTCGAAAGAAACAAAAATAATTATTCAACTTACTGATAAGTTTGCTGTATATCCAGAAGGAGTCCTAGAAGATGTTTAAGTATAAGTTAATGAATTGATTTTTCCTATTGATTTTTATGTGCTTAACATGTTTGAAGATAACTCTCGTAATTCATTCTAAATACTGTTGGGATGAGCTTTCCTTAGAACCTCTAGGATTAAAATTGATGTGCATGATGATACACCCACTATATAGTTTGATGGTAATGTAATTAAATTCAGTATCTATAATGCCATGAAATATCCTAATGATGAGTTTTGTGTTTTTATTGTGGACATTATTGATTTTTTAACTCAAAAAATGTTTAAATTGAATGATGATGATAAGTTGAAGGTTGTACTTTGTAAAAGTCTTAACACAAAAGAAGAGTTACAAAAGCACGAGAAGGGACTTGCCATGGGTGCAAGACGCAACCCACGAATTGGAATCATTGCAATGGACTAAATCTACTATACTTTTATTGAATTAGCCCCTTCTCACACAAAATTTATTTATTCTATTTTGCAAGTGCCGCAATTATAATTAAAACCACTACTCAATCATTTGAAATATGTCTTTTTAGGGGAAAAGAAAACTTTACCAATGATAATTTCTAATGAACTCAATGCATTGGAAGAGGAAACGTTAATTCCAGTACTTTAAGACCACAAGAAAGCTATTAGATGCATCATCGCTTACATTAAGGGATTGATCCCTTCGATATGGATGCACAAGATATGGTTGGAGAAAGATTGCAAGCCTTCTAGAGAAGCCCAATGCCGATTGAATCCTCCAATAATAGAAGTGGTGAAAAAGAAAGTTCTGAAACTTTTGGATGCAAAGGTAATCTATCTAATTTTGAATAGTAAATTGATAAGCCTAGTTCAAGTCATCCTAAAGAAAATAGGCATAACGATAATTGAGAACCCAATTGGTGAATTGGTGCCCATTCATGTTCAAAATGGGTGGTGAGTATGCAAAGATTACCGTAGGTTGAATGCATCAACTAGAAAGGATCATTTTCCTGTTCCTTTCATCAATTAGATACTTGAACATTTGGCTGGTCGAAGCCATTATTGTTATCTTGATGGTTATTCTAGTTTTCATCAAATTCCTATTACACCTAAGGATTAAGAAAAGACAACATTCAAATTCCATTTGGTACTTTTGCATATCAACGAATGCCATTTAGCCTTTGCAATGCTTCTGCTACGTTTTAGAGATGTATGGTTAGTATATTTTTAGATTATGTGGAAAATATCATAGAGGTACTCATGGATGATTTTACAGTCTATGGTGATTCTTTTGATGCATGTTTGACTAACCTTATGAAAATACTTAAAAGGTGCATTGAAACAAACCTTATTTTAAATTATGAAAAGAAAACCACCTGTAAGGTATTAGATTGTGGATTGTTCTGGCCTTCTTTGTTTCACAATTCCTACACATTCTACAAGTTGTTTGAATATTGTTGAAAACGATTGGAATTTAGGATGAAAATATCAATTGCTACTTACCCCAATCCTTATTTGTGAAATATTTGATATATGAGGTATTGACTTTATAGGTTTGTTTCCCTCTTCTTTGGCAACACTTACATTATTCTTGCAGTGGATTATATGTCAAAGTAGGTTGAAGCTAAAGCAACTCGAGCTAACAATGCTAAAGTTGTTGTAGGATTCATCAAATCTCATAATTTTGCTAGGTTTGGAACACTCAGGGCTATAATCAGCGATTGTGGAACTTGTTTTTGTAATAAAGTTGTAGAGGCTCTACTCAAGAAATGTCATGTCACACACCATGTCTCTACAGCTTATCATCCACAAACTAATGGACAAGCAAAGGTATCCAATAGAGAAATCAGGTCTACACTTGAGAAAATGGTGAATTCAAACAAGAAAGATTAGGGTACGTAGCTTGATGATGCACTTTGGGCCTATCGAATAGCTTACAAGACCCCCATAGGTATGTCTCTTTATTAACTAATATTTGAAAAACTTTGTCATCTATCAGTGGAGTTGGAACATAAGCATTGCAACATGAAAATGAATGAAGCTGGGGAATAGAGGAAATTATAGTTGCAAAATTAGAAGGAATTCATCGTAAGGCCTATGAGAATTCTAGAATTTATAAGGACAAAACAAAGGCCTTTCATTATTAGATCATTTCCTGAAAAAGCTTTTCAATTGGGCAAAAAGTTTTTCAATTGGGCAAAAAGTTTTGCTTTATCACTCTAGTTTGAAACTATTTTTGAGAAAATTACGTTCTTGATGGTTAGGCCCTTTTGTTGTCTCCAACATATTTTCTTATGGTGTAGTTAAAATTCAAAGCATGGACTCTTGTAAAATTTTAGAGTCTATGGGCATCACTTGAAACCTTTCTATGAAGGTCCTTTAGTATACCATATTGACGAAATTCATCTGGAGAGTCCACTCTTTGTGCGTAATGAATAGCCATGTTTAGCTAAAGACGTTAAAGAATGATGCTTTTTGGGAGACAACCTAAACTTTCAATTTGTTGCTTATATTTTCTTAAAAAAAATTTAAAAAAATAGAGAAGCTATAACTTTTTAGCATCTCTAATTAACTTTAATTTTCTAATATAGAAGACGTTTAGATTAGCCGGGGGGCACAGTTAATTCAGACAAAAAAGCTTTTCAATCTACTCGTACCTATGCCTTATTTAAGGACCTCTTCCGGCATGTTGGAACTAGGTGACAAAAAAGCTCTTCAATCTATCCATGCCCATTAAAGGACCTATTTTGGCATGTTGGAATTATTTGAGAAAGTAGCTCTTCAATCTACCTGTGCCCATGCCTTGTTCAAAGACCTTTTCTGGTATATTGGAATTATTTAATAGAAAAACTCTTTAAAATACTTGTGCCCACGCTTTGTTCAAGGGCCTATTTTGGCATATTTGAATTAGTTAACAGAAAAGCTCTTCAATCTACCTATACCTACACCTTGATCAAGAACCTCTTTTAGCATATTTAACTATTTAACAGAAAAGCTTTTCAATCTACTTGTACCTACACTTTGTTTCATCACCTTTTCTGGCACATTTGAACTATTTGGTAGAAAAGCTCTTCAATTTGCCTATGCCAACGCCCTATTTCACCACCTCTGCTGCAGTTGAACCATGGATACAAGATGATAATCTTTATGCTCTTCACTGCCAACTTTCGCACATAAAGACCAATCTCAAGGCCTATTTCACTTATATTGATTTCACACCCCTAGTTCCACTTAATCCTTAAAGCCATGTGGGCCTCTTCTCTTCAGGGGAGTCCTTTTTCCACTTTTCGTATGCTTTTACATTGTTATTTTGAAACATTGAGGCCAATGTTTGGACTATGTGTGGGGGAGAAAAAAGTGGATTCATTTTGTTTCGAACATGCATGAAATAGCTTTTTATTCTTCTTATTTGCTTCCAAAGTGTGCTTTAGTTCTTAATTTGTTAATCTTTCTCATTGATCTTTTGTTTTGAAACTTAAATAATTAGGTTGAATTGGGATACATTGTAAGAATTGCATGAATAGTTAAATACTTGTTTATTGCACTTTGGCTTTTTACCTTGTTGGTTGATTTGGATGAAAAATGTATGAGGAAATTAATGCATATCACCTAACAATTGTCATGCATAGCGGGTTAACTTTTCTAGAATTTGCGTTGATGAACATATTTGGGTTGTATTGTTGAGTTGAATGTACTAAGATAATGAAGGTGACTAGGTTTGACCATTTAACTCCTCTACACAAAAAAGGGGCTTGATTACTTTGCTAATCAGTAAAATAAAGTGATTATAAGTAGGGATAATAACCATCTAGGCTTGTAACTGACTGAGAATAATTAGGTGCATTCATCACCAATGTTGGTATTCGCATAAAAAGGTTAGATGCCATTCTAGACAAATTGTGGCCGGCTGAGTAATCGGGTGCATTTATTACCAATGTTTGTATTCGCATAAAAATGGTTGGTCCACGCGTTGAATTTAATGCCAAAAAAAGAGAGAGAAAAAAAGAAGGGAGATAGAATAAGGTTTTCCTTTCATTCTTTATGTTTTCGTGTATTTGACTTATATTTCTCTCAGAATATGTGATATCATTACATGTTTTTGATAGTTGACCTTCTATGTCTTGACTTGAAATGAACTTAATGAAGAAGTGTTAAATCCTTTTTATATTTCGAGTTCGAAGAAATTGCCAGGTTGACGTGTTAATTGTGTGACTTATAAGGGTTCTTTCTATGAAGTGCATGTTCCTATTTGTGTATTGATTCATCCCTCCAAATTTTGATAATTTGAACTATGTTGGGGACAAGCTAAGAAATAGGTAGAAGGGATATTGAGAAAGGTTGATAAATTGGGGCTATTGTGTGCTTGAGGACAAACATTGCCTAAGTGTGGGGAAATTTGTTACGTTGCATTTTTGTCATTTAATTCGTATAATTTTCACTTATAATTAATAGTACAACTGCTTAATTATTAGATTTTAACTTTCATTTTATATTTGTGAAGCAAATTGAAGATTTGAGCTAAATGCAGTTGAAAATCGAGTATTTGACATACTTGAAACAAAACTTACATTCCTAAGGAGACTAGAAATGGAATAAGGAAATAATTCGAGTACAAACGTGTTTTGCTTCCCAAGACTTTATGCAAATTTAGTTATGAAACATTCTACTTCTTTTGGCAGTTATACATTTTTGGGATGTTTCAATTTATATTTCTTTAATTAGTAGAATTTAAGTTTTCCTATTCTAGTACAACTTTTATTAGTTTCTTAATTGCATTAGGAGTAGTAGACTATTTATATGGAACTAGGAATCTTTCATAGGGGGCTTTTAATCTTTCATTCAGCATATTTTATTTTTCTTGTGTTTTTCTCTCAAACATGAGCTGCTAAACTCTTGTTCTAGCCAAAGGGATTTTCGAAGTTTGGGTTTTTCAATATTTGTGAGCTCTAAATAATTGATTCGTATTTTTTATTTTTTGAGAATTTATTTATCTTCTATTTTCATTACGAATATTTCGATTTATTGAATTAGAGCACAAATTTGATAGTTTAGAAGATTTGTTCTGTTAATTAGAATGTTAAATCGGTAATGGTTTAATTGTTCTAATGTTTGTGGCAAATAACATAGTTATGTGTAGGGATATGCATGATTTATATTATGTGGATAAATAATCTAGTCTAAATGAATCCCACTTGTGTGTGTTTGTTGGCTAGGGTTAGGTCTCTCTAGTTTTTAATGCTATTGATAAATTATATTCTTGGAGCGTTTCTTTAAGGTTTTTCATTGGTAAGGAAAATAACTAATGAACTTCTCTTAGTTATTGAGAAAGTAAAGAGTGATTGGTTATTAAGGTATTCAAGTAACTATAATCAGTCTATTTAAGAAATGAGGAATTTATCTTTGCATCAATGATCAAACTTGTGAACCAACTGAGATTTTACCTTATGCTAGATTTCATTCTCATTGATTTCTTATTTGATTTATTTTACTTTTAAAATTCTAAGTATTTCGTTTCATAAATATACGCCTTCTTTTCTGCTTTATTAAATAAGTTGAAAGAAATAAAATTTATTGTGAAATATGACCCTACCCACCACTGATTACAAATCATATTTTTACAGTAGGAATTTATTTTTGCTGGATTCGACACCTATTAAGAGCTCATTAAATTCAATATCATATTTGGAAGGGAAGGATTAGAGAATTATATTAGAGATTGTATCCACAGTTGATTGATAAGTTTCAATTTCATTATATTTGTACGATTTTTTTGTCTTGTAATTTTAATTTTGTAGATAAAGAAATTTGCGATTACAATATGTACATAAGTACATACATATATTTTACATATTAACATATATATAAGTATACATGTACATGTGTATATATAAACAAATACATATTTTTGATACTGGTGTATGGAGTAAGGGAGGGATATTTTTGTCTTTTAAACTTTGAATTTATTATTCTTTTTATCTTTTACAAATTATTATGGACAACATAGTCATAACACACTTTCTATTAAGGTTTTTGGATGTCCGTTGACAGTAGGGGAGGTAATTATAATTTTTCAAACTTTGAGAAAAATTTCTATAATTACTCCAAACTTTAGAGAAGATTGTTGTAATTATCCCTAGTATAGATAACCTCACCAGTAATTCTTACTCCAGTTTGTACACTTGGTTTCTTCTCCAAGTACAAACTATAAATCCTACGTGTAAATCAATTAGTTTCTCCCTGGCTGGACGCACTTCCCTTTTTCTCAAACACTTTGAAGGCGAATAACTTTCTTTGTGGATCCTAACGAGCACTACTAGAACTAATTTATATCTATTTAATTTTAATTTAATATATCTATTAAGTATATGCGTGAATGAATGTGATTTGATATGTTGTTGAGGCAACCATCAGTACTCAGGCCATCTTAATTAGTGTTCTTTCAATATTAGAATCTTTTACCATTAGAAGTACTTGCGTACTTGAATAACATAGGCACAAGGCACATACAAAAAAGTTAAAAGGAGTGTTTGTTTATATTTTGGTAAAACATAATTATGTTGGGAAAATATAATCAAACATAGAAGTATTCAAAATCAAACCAATCTGAACGAAATCGATTAAACCGGCCGAAAAAATCAAAAATCAATTAAAAACCGATTAAATCAGTTTTTTTTGGTTTAAAAATTGAAAAATCAAACGGTTTGGTTTGATTTTTGGTTGGCAAAGTTAAAACCGAACCGATAACATTACTAAAATTTCTATTTTTGTATGTTTTGCCAAAAATACCTCAATTTTTTTTACTTATTTTCCTTCTACCCAAGCTCAATTTTTAACTTAATTCTCATCGTTCTGTTATCATTATAATGTTAGTGGGATTACTATTGTTATCATGTGCTCGTGTTTGTCAAAATATTTTCTTTCTTAGATTATTTTTTCCTTTTAATGATAAAAGACAAAGTCCTTATGCTGCGCACAAGATGATTTTTTGCAAGTGAATTTATATAACAAATGTAATAGGTTTTGTTTCATTTATACTTGAAAATTGAAATTAAGAAAAATTGAAAAATCGAACCAAACCAAGCCGAATTTGATTGGTTTGGTTTGGTTTGGATCTCCATATTGAATCAAACTGAATGGTTGGTCATATACCAAAATCGATTAATTTGGTTCGGCCGAGATTTTTCTCAAAATTGAACCAAACCGCACAGTGAACGCATCTAACCAAACATACATTCATTTTTCTTCCAAAACATTAAAATAGATTTTTCCAAAGTACCCTCTCCCATCCTTTATTATCCTCAATGCTTTCCCATTTTTTCATACCTAAATATATATATTATTCTTGTAATTCAAAAAATTTCTTAATTCTATTTTTATTAAGGGTGGCAATTTTCAACACAATACGGTAGCTCGACACAAGTTCCACACAAAAAAATTGGGTTTGGATCAACTCATTTTGGATTTGGGTTCAATAAAATCGACACGAATAAGAACCCAAAGAAAATGAGCTGAATTGGGTTGAATTTCAGGTTATACAAGCAACTCAAAATTTGACTTTGGGCTACATGACAACTCGAACCTACTTGGACCAACTTGAATTAAACAAATAAAATTTAAATTTTTTAGTAGTAAAAAAATAAAATAACAAAATAAAACTTGAACAATTGAACTTTAGTGATATCAAAATTGCTATTTTGATATTTTTTGGTCTTATTTATTTTCACGAACATATAGGATGGAAGATTATCATTCTATACTATTTCTAATGGTTATTTTTGGGTATCCAAACGGACATAAAAGTTGTTCTACAAATAATTGAAAAAACATTGCTTTAACTATTGAACTGTCCTATTAATTTTTCGGAGAACTTAGGTAATGCAAGATTTTGTATGTATAAATAGGCGAGAATTCTTTATGTTGAGAGGTTATAAAAAATTCAAAAGGCTCAAGAAAGTTTTTTTAATAAATTATGTGTCCAATTAAAATACTTATTTACATATTTGCTTGATGGTATTTATGTGTTGCTTAATTGAATCAATATAAAGTAAAAAAATAATATCGTTTTAAGAAGTTAAAAGAGACAATTTGATTGTTACAAAAGATACAAAAATTAAATAGAGGGAGTGAATAAAACCTAAACAATATGTTATTTTTAAAAGTAAGATACTTTGTGATTTCAATATTTTTATAATGCTAATAGATATTATAAAATGAAAGGGTAAAAAAGTCCTAAAATCAATATATTATATGATTCAATTAAATATTTTTAGAAAGCTGCCATCGTGAATTTATGATGAGAATTCCTTACTCCTATCTTAATTTATTAATAATTAAGAATAGATAAAGTTAAAAAATAAAAACAACCAGAAAAATTATAAAAATTAAAATAAATATTTGAAATAATTATTTTAAATCAAGTTGCTCGGTTAGATTGGATGGATTTGAGAAAATTAGGTCAACTCGAACCTAACTTGATACAATACAAGTTGGGTTAGGGTTAAGCATTTTTACATTGTCATTAGGTTGGGTTGAGTTTGGGTTGAGAAAATTAATGTTATACTCCTACTTCAACCTAACACAAACCCACCCAACCCACCCAAATTGCCACCCCTATTTTTCATCCCAAAAATCTAATAACAAAGTGTTGATTTGATTACTATAGTACAAAATATTTCCCCCAAGACATATAAACATTTTCGAAAATATATTTCTAGTTATTTGCAAAATAAAAACAAGCATTCATCATATTTTCCAACACAACTTTTACATTCCCCATTCTAACTCCCAAAATTCATTCTCCCCAAATATATAATAAAAACATTACTGAACATTACCTAAATGTTTTTCATTTGCCTCAAGTACCTACATTTGATACTTTGTTAAATGATTATGGTGGTTAAGAGTGCAATCGAGCTAAGTCACGTTGAGTTTGGAAAATTTTTTTGAGCTTAAGCTCAAGTTAGAGCTCGAACTTGAAATATAAAAAATAGTGCTATAATATATATATTTATTAATAAAATAAAAAATAATATTTAATTATATATTGACTCTCAAGCTTCGAGTTTAGATATAGACGGCTCGAAATCGATTTGAATTAGAGCTCGAACTCGATTCAACTCGATAGTTCAAGCTCGAGTCGAATTAGCTTAGACTCGACTTGCGAGGTAGCTCAACTCGTTTGCACCCCAAATAGCAGTCATACATTATTCACGCATTGTACTTCCTTCCATATACTGCTACCTATGCAACTTATCAAAAATAGATCCCTAAGTATACATATACAAATCCATAATAATCCACATTTCCTATTATAATAAATCAAAATATTATATATACGCTATCATAATTAACAAAAAGACTAATCTATGTCCTAAACAAATTATTGAGCTCAGCATGTCAAAATCATCATAAAACATTAGTTATTATGACAACAAAGATTAATTTTTTGTACATATTCTTTAATTTCTTTTGTTGTGAATATTTCATATGATCAATCATAATATGCTTAATTATAAACACTCTTTGTTTCTGAATCTCCTTATTTACAACAACATATGCACTTTAATTTCATATTCTCACGTTTATCATTTTTAGAGAAGAAAATGCTACAAAATATCATAATAAATTTTTAAATGTTTGATAGTGGCGTAGACAACCTCAAGCTTGAAAGTCTTGAAATAAAGTTTGCAACCACAATGTATGAATTACGCCGTCAAAGCACGCCACAGATACTATTTCTACAATAGATGAAGTAACGACAATCTTTTGGCATTTTCCCCCAGAACTGGTCCTTCACATACAAAAGCAAATAACCAAATGCAGAATTTCTACTGTCGAGATATCCCATAAATTAAAGTCTAACTATCCGAGCACTTTGTTACTGAATGGATTTTCTATTCATGAGCTTGTATTCCTTGGTTCCTTCCAAGTAGCTCATCACTTGCTTTGCAGCTTTCGAATAATCGTATCTTAACATCTAAGTAAGCCCTGTGCTGGTGTATACATGCATGCATCAAATTACCCATAGCATAAGTATATGGAGTAAATCCCATTTTCTTATCTATCAATATTTCGATATTAAATTAAGCTAAATGTGTTACCTTTTAATTGAAATGGTTCCAGTTGAGCAATTATCCATACCAAGTATTTTCTTGATATAGGTTTTCTAAGACAATCTCAACGATATTTATTATCAATTACAGAATATTTCAATTCCTACAGTATCGGATGCCTCTCTCGTATCTTAAATTTCTTAGAATGAAAATCTTTACTTTCATGCAAGATGCGCAAATCATTAGCTACGTGTAAGATACCGTCAACATATAGAAAAAAAAATATAAACTTTCTTTTCTCTTTCCCTCTCGCCAATATCTTTCTCTAATAATTTACTTTTTTCTTTTCCCACTATCATTTTGTTTCATTTTAATTTATCTATCCTTAAAATTTTAAATAAGTACATTGAAAATATTAAGAAAAATAACTCATTTTATGAGTTGACAAAATAAACCCTATTTAAAAAAATAATAACTAGTATTATCTTCCTTTTTTTTTCCCTCTCGCCAATGTTTTTCTCTAATAATTTACTTTTTTATTTTTATTTTTTACTATTATTTATCTCATAGTAATTTATTTATCCTTAAAATTTAAACAAATACATTGAAAATACTAAGAAAAAATCACTATAGTATATAAAGAAAAAAAGGGATTGATTATTTTATTTATTTTTTATTTTTTAAAAATTTTAGCACATAAATGGAGTGTGCCAAATTTATTGGTTATTAATAAAGAGTCTACCCTATTTTGGCATGTTTTTAGGTATTCTTTTTAAAATATCCTCATTTTCTTTTTTCAACCTCATGCTTAGATAGAATAACTACCGACTTTTTACCATCCTCACTAGGACCACTACTATCACATAATAGTCCCATCATGGTTATACATATTTTTATTTCTCGACAATCTATTTTCATATTTCCAACTTCTTGTAGATATGATTTCTCCCATTTAAACTATATTTTCACTATTATCTATAGTTTTTTTTATTAGAACTACATGAATGAGTTTTTCTTTGATGTTAATTGATTGATTTGTTTCCTTATTGTAACAATTATTACATCATCACAGTATGATTACTTTTTACTGTTATACTTTCATTGAATTCACACATATCGATAGTATATTAACTGCTAATTATAGATTAAATACCAAGATCTTATTGGAATGTTTTGAGATGAATTGAAAAAATTAACCCCCACTTTAGAAAATAATTAACAAAATAATCTTTTTATCTAACTGTTTAGTTTTTCATTTTTTCTTCAAATATTTTACTTCATCCTAACATTCTTCTTTAATTTATTTTAGAATTCAAATAAAAACATATAAAATATAGAAAAATTCTACTATTACAACAAATGTTTTTATCACACTATAAAATTTTTAACACTAATTGCCACGCCTTACATTCGGGAAATAATATAGCAGTGCCCTTAAGTCCCAAAGACTCAAGAATACTAAGTTTCAAATCCAATAGAGCATGCTAAAGTCCCAAAAATTTTACTAAGCAATCCAAAAAATAAATAATTACAATGAAAGATAATTCAAATACAACTTAACAATTAAACTTGAGTACCCAAGACCTTAAAGAAAATTTTCCAATCAATTAACTAGAAATTTTAAACATCAAATAAACCTATTTTAAAAATACCAATCTCTTGTCACCATCACCAGAATTGCTCACATTCTTCGTTTTGAACTAAGTTATCTGCAAAATGATGAATCAATGTCTTATGAGCGACACTTCACCTAGTAAACAAATCTCCTTCTCCTAAATTTGAGCATGTATAAATATCAAACAGAAGAAGAGAAATCATTGAAGATAAGAATATTCACTTTCAGAAATATAACAATTAGTATACAAAAATTCAAGATTCAGATTATCAAAGTGATTCACATATTTTTCAGAGTAATTTAGAATAGAGATTACACATTTACCAAAAATATTCATTAATTAATAATGCTCATGAACTTTATCAAAGTGCCCGCTAGATTTGAGCCATTGACTCATACTTTATGTGTAAGATTATACCGCTGAAATGAAAAAAGAATGGAATCGTCATTTCTTATTGGATTTACTAGATTCCCATATAGTGATTGGTATATAGCATTGATAGGTAGGAATGGAATGAAAGTAGTATAAATGACTGAATTATTCTTTTGTATAAGAATCTTAAAATAAAATATTTTATTGTTATATTGTTTATATCTTATAATTCTATTTTTCTATATGATTTATTTATTTATTTATTTTGTAAGATTGTATGACAAAAATTATGATTTATTTTTATTTTGGGAAGTAAAATTAACTTTTTTTGGGTAAAAATAAAATATGTGGTATTTGATTAGTTTTTCTTTTATTGAAGTTTAAAAATTATAGGAGAAATCCTTATAGAGAATATTTCTTTTATTGGAGTTTGAAGATTATGGGAGAAACCCTTATAGAGAAGAACATACCATAAAAAAGATATATATATATATATATATAAAAGGTTTGGTAATGGTTTATAATTCTTTTATTATAGTGCAATTTTGTTATATATAAAAATAAGTTAATTCCTAATAGATTCTAAATAATTAAACCAATAGGAGAGGGAGTGAATGACTAAACAGCTAAACCTATGATTTTAGAAATGAGGATTTCATGCTTAAATCATACAAAGCATAGATTTAAGAATAGACTTGAGAATGTTCATTTTGTCCTTCCTATTTTCTACATACCAATCGTACCAAAAGTGCTACATAAATCACCATCAATGAATGAATTGATCATCATACCTTAGTTTTAGAGGGTACTTTTGCCCAAATAATGTTGGGATTTTTAGTATAGAGAAGTTAAATATATACTTATATACATATATATTTTGTGTGTGTGTGTCTAAGCTGTCATTATATTATTATATCAGAATATGAGTTACTAACTAATTAAGAATCATCAATCAACTATTATGAATTGGATATAAATATCCATTTAAAAATCAGTGCCCTTTTATGGGGTCATAGGATACAAAGAAGAAGAACAACATAAAATGAATCCAAATAGAAAGCAGAGTACCAGCATTGCACATAAAGCTACAAAATAACCTCCAAGAACCAGCGGACAACATCAATAATGGCAGAACAGCGGATTACCTGGAAGGAAATTAAGAGGAAAATGAGGCCTTGGGCAGAAAATTAGATGTGCCCCGGTATTTGCTTCGAAAATAAACAGAATAAGAAACGAAAACTATTTTCCAATATAAGTTGTCTTTATCTATAATACTGAATAAAGATAAAACGACAACATGATCAAGAATCAAACATTAGTTATTAACCAAAATATATACATGAAAATATGTCGGAACAAAATGGAAAATTGCTACGCACCTGATATCAATTGTCATGTAGTTTTATGGCATTCAATGCCTCAACCAAGTAGACATCGTCTCCTTTCTTTTCTTGGGCATGTTGAAGCCTACTGTCCAATGCTTTTGGCATCCACAACTCCCTCAATATGTCACACTTTTCGATTACCAAAGTCGAAAGCATTGGCAATGCTCCTTCCTCAAATGTTATCTTTTCCAGGTACTGCAGATTCGCAAGTTTCAATATCCTAAGATTAGGAAACTTTAACACCGCAGAAAAGGTCATCTGGGTTCCTACAAATGCATCATCCTGCAGAGTAAGGCTCCGTAGATTCTCAAGCTTCCCCAACTCATTCATGGGATCATCTTTCAGTTCAGAACCATTCAAGACAACCTCAGTAAAATTTGGAGAAATTTTGACATCCTCTGGTAATTTGCCTATCTGCCCCTCTACGTGTAAAGAATGAAGGGATTTACACTCTAGCAATTTCTTGAATACGGTAACTCTGTCCCTCGAATAACAATCAAAGTTCTTGATGTCCAGAGACGAATGCTGCAGATTGGCTGCTTTTCCATCCAGACAATTGATGATGACCTCCAAATCCTTGTGGTTTCCATCTGAAATTGTTGTAAGAATTTGAAGTTTCGTCAAGTGAAAAAGATCGGCAACTTTGCAAGCTCCTGTGTCGAAGTTGACAAGTATTTCTAGCCTTTCTAAGAACTTTAGCTCCAGCTCATTATTACCTTCACTTCCGTAGACCAAAGGAAAGAAAAGATGCCTTAATCTTTTCATATTGGAAAAGATATTGGCTGGTATAGTCATCTTTCTGTCGGTGGTTACGCGTAGGTCAAGAGTTTCCAAACAATATGGGAGCTGTCTAATATAAGACGGAAAGGCCTCCAGGCAGCATCCTTGAAAACTAAGGTATCTTAGGAAGAGGAGCTTGTCTATCCCTCTTGGGAAAGATTTTCGAACTGTGAAATCAACTCCATCGAAATCAAGAACTCTTAGTTGGGTGAATTCTTTGAGGTCATTTATTTCTCCAGGCCAAGTTGATTTTTGCTGGGATTCATATGTATCAAAGATGAGAAGACAGCGGATTTTCTTCACCGTGTCCTGGCTGCTGAATGGAATGGTATCGCCATCTCCATACTTGCTCAAATATATGGCTAATCTACGGGTAGAGGGTCTTAACTTTGTAATTTTATCACTTTTGAAGTCTACAACCTCGAAGAAATCCTCGCCTAACCCTTTGAATATGCAGAAATCTCGTACTTGGTCATGAAGCCGGCAAGATTTGTAAATTCTTGTCATCGACACTTTATCTTCTTGCACTTCGATGATCCTCTTAGCAGCTAGCTGTGTCAACATATTCCTTACAGATTCCATAGATATTTTAAGGTGTTCAGCAGCCCACAACAAGTATAATTTCTCAACTTCCATGTCGCGGCCATTTGGGAATTGGCCCATGTAAAGCAAACATGGCTTCAACTCATAAGGTAATCTATCATAACTTAGTTCTAGAACTTGTGTTTCTCCAGCTTCATAGGGGGAGTGGAATTTGCTTAAATAAGAATGAAGTTCGTGATCCAATTGATTCCTTGCAGCCAGATCCACTGTCTTGAGAGATTTTCCAAGGATGACAGCAATCAATGGCGAGCCTCTAGAGAGACGAAATATTTTCTTCCCGACAAACTCCAATTCTGGTCCAAATTTTGGAGGGAAAAAATAATAATTTATGAAGGTTATAAAATATTTGTTTCCACCTCTAGAAATCATATATATATCAATAGGACTTAAGTTTGAAAATATTTGAATTTCTATGATGAGTAAGTCAGAAATACAAATTTTTATGAATCAATTGGTGAGGAATTCTCTGGAAATCATATATATCACTATGACTAAATTCCAAAACACCTGAATTTCTATGATGGCAAGTTAAAAAATATTTGAATTTTTATGAATCTATTGATCATAAAGTATTCTTGTTTGTTTTGCTTATGAAAATATTTCACACTTACGATCAAAATGTTCATAAGATTTTGAATTCTGATTTAAATTTGCGTCTTTTCTAAAACATGCATGTACATGCTCCAAATTTTGATGATATAAAATATTTACAATCAAATTGGAAATTTCCTCAACATCAATCAAAACATTGAACTTAATCAAAAAACCATCACTTGCAAATCTTTTCCCAATAAAAAATAACGTGTAATAATTACAACTCATTAAGTCCCCTTTCGCAACTTAAACGCACGTGCCATGGTACATCAAGAGTCAATTTCTTTCTTGAAGTTAGGATATTAATTCTGTGTCTATCTATACTTGGGAGACATCTATTTATGGTATTAGGATGAGGGATGGTTAAAAAAAAGAAAGAAAGAAAGGCTTTAAAGCCAAATAATGACACTTATTAAGGTGTTACAAAAACTGATGAGAACATAACAACTTTATTTGTTTATTATTTTTAAAAACAAGACACTTTTGTTTCTAATATGACAATTATTTTTAATTAATTATATAAATTGTCTTTTCATCACTATAAAAAAATATTTTTTTACTAATAGAAAGTTTATGACGAAGAGGATTCCATCACAGTTCGAAGACAATTGTGATGGATTGCTAATGAACTTAAAAAAATGAGCAATGAAATATGTTAAATACGATACTAATAATGAATATGAAGAGTATATATTGATATAAAGAATCCATTACATGTTTTATAACTCTAAATATGATTCTTTAATCTGTGAATGAAATTGCATCATAAAATTAGTTTTATAATGCACAGATTAGTTTTGTGATGCATTTTATTTTCGTTACAAAACTAATATGTGATGAAACATATACTAACAGATTTATAAAATAAGTCTTTCATAAATTTAATGAAATCTAGCATTCTATAATGGATTCATTTCATAATTTTGTTAGTATATGTTTTGTCACTGATTAATTATATGATGAAAATAAAGTGGATCAAAGAATTAACTTTGTGATAGAATTTTCGTCATAGATTAAAGAATCATATTTGGAGTTGTGAAATTTGTGACATAGTTTTATATCAATATATACTTTTCATATTCGTCATATATATTATTACTAATATATATTTTTGCTATTTTTTTAAATTCATTACTAATCCATCAAAAATCCATCACAATTGTCTTCAAACTATGATGGAACCTTCTTTGTCACAAATTTTTTATTAACAAAGTGATTTACCCAAATATTAAAAAATGTAATTCAATTTAAAGACAAAACAACAGTTTGGATACCAAATTAATGATATTTCAAATTTACCCTCTAAAATATTGTCTGGCACCAATAATTCAATTGGATCATAAATGTTATTTTTATAAATCCCACTAACCCACCATTTACACTCTATGTTATCCTTCAAGTCATTCCAAAACCACTTCCTGCAGCTATTAGACTTTGGTTTCTGCCTGAAGTAAGTTTGTTTCTATTCTTTAGTTTTTCTTTCTTCTATGTTCTTTTAAAGTGTACAGTTAATTTTTTGCTCTTCTTTTTTGCAAAGAAAAATATAGGTCCATCGTCATATTTTTCTTTGAATTTTCTGTTCCTTTTTTTTTTTCCTTATTTTTTTGTGGTCTTTTCAAGAGTTTGATTAAATTTTTTGTTCTAAAAAATGAATATGTATATGTACTACAAAAGAGATTATTTTATGTATGCCGGAATTGCTACCAATGCTAGTTGATAAAATAACTAAAAATTAATTGGATTTCATAAATTTGAAAACAAATGATCATATAGGAAAATTACATAGAATAAAGTTAGCTTCTAAGTGGTCGGCTAATTGGTTAAATGGTACCACACCCCGACATTGCACGGACTTCTAATTTTAATGAATTGTTGGAGTATGTATATGTATGTATAAATATTAAAAAAAAAATGTCAAGCAATTCATTTACAATACTAGATGTGAACGGGAAATCGATGCTTACCCTGTTTTTCGAAGTTTGCGTTTTCCCTCAGTATCTTTAAGCATTCTGCTTCAGTCAGGGGCTTCATCTCGTAAACTCCTTCTTTGGATGTAGCAACTTTCGCAACTTCCATGGAAGAAGTGGTGATTAGAATTTTGCTTTTGCTGCTGCTGCTGCTGCTGCTACTGGATTGGTCAATCGGAAAGGCAACACGGATGCCCCGCCAATCGTCTGGCAAATCCCCTATGTCCTCAAGCACAACCAGGCATTTATTGTCCTTCAGGACATTGAAAACCTTCAGGGTTAGCTCAATCTCGTCCATCGCCCTGATCTCTACCTTCTCGTCCGGAAGCAGCTGCAGCAGGATGGCCTGGAGGACATTTTTTGTCTGCAAGTCCTGATTTATTGGAACCCAAGCAAAAAACTGAAATTCTCGTCGAACTTCAGGGTGGTTGAACGCTTTCTCGGCAAGAGTCGTCTTCCCCATGCCACTCTTGCCCCATATGCAGACGACTGGCAAATCCTGTCTCAACAAGGCCTTCCTCACTTGGTTCTCTATCTGGGGCGGATGTTCTCCTCTGGTTGAAGTGGTGGGGCTTCCTGGATTTACCTGATGAATACTCGTCTGCCTTGCCGGGGCAGTACTGGCGATTTTTTTTGCTTGTTCTTTCTTGCTTGTGGCAGCCGGGGTTACTTCCGACTGATCCAGATTCTTGGTAATGTTGTCCAGTTGGGTTCTTAAACTGTTGAGATCTGATTTGCTACTTCTGTAGGAACTACTGCCGGCGAATATTCCTGTGATTCTTCCTTTCGTTTTGGACGATGATGACGAGGGGAAGCTGCCCAGGTCGCTGGCGGCCATAGCATCATCGATATCATAGGAGAGCCGGACGATTTTTTTTTCCAACTCAACAAACTCCCCTGTCTGTTTCGTTTCCTGATCCGCCACTTGTAACCATGTTTTTACTTTTTCTAGGCCCGGCAGGAACTCCTTGGCTTCATTTCTCCAGCTCTGTGGAAGCTTGGATTCATCCTCCAAATAGAGGTGAATCCTAGCAGCCACTGCGGAAACAATGGAGACCGATGTCATCTTATTAATTGGAAATCTGGAGATGGAGATGATATTTTTGTTTATCAGTACTGTGTAAATGAACTTCACGTTTGGAATACACTATCTTCTCAATCTGATATAAATAATTATTATAAGATAAAAGATGTTTTCTTAATCCCGAGTCTTGGTTTCACACAATATAATGATTATGCGATCATTTGTATTCTAATAGGCTCTCTCTCTCTCTCTCTCTCTCTCTCTCTCTATATATATATATATATATATATATATATAGTAAAAAATTCATGAATGTTATCAAAGTGGACAGAAACTAATATGGACATGAAATTTGGCGAATAGTCCACATTTAGACGTAAGCTAAAAATGTATTGATTTCATTTAGTCCGCATTCATAAATGCATTGCTATAAACGTATGTGTTGAACTCATTAGGGAAGATAATTAAAAAAATAGACCTTTCATTTCGTTTTTTTTAAATTAGTAGGGTAAAATTCATTTTGGTCTCTAGATTTCAACTCAATTATAAAATTACTTTTATTTTTTTAATTGATTTTAATCTCATTTTTCTAGTCATCCCCGCAATATATCTAGTCAAATTCAAGGGTACTTTAACAATTGTCCATTTAATAATTAAACTAATAAAAAATCAAAGTAAAATATGAGGCCATTCATTTTTATGGGATAATCTAGACCATGAACCAAAAACTAAAGGCAACATGTATGATTTATTTTCAATTTTTTTTATTTTTTATCTAGTTAAATTTATTTTATTATGCTTTAATATCATTGTTAGTATAGGTTTTCAATCTTGAAAGTAAGATCTTTTTATTTTAAGGTAAATAAATTATATTTTTGTTCAATTATAAGCCGATGAATAAGTTAAGTTAGTAAATATATTTATACTAGCATTATCCCTATGATGTGCATGGATTCTTTGAAGTTATTATATATCAATTTTGTTGTTGAATAAACATAATTAAAAATAACAATATACAAATAAAAATATCACAAAAAGGGTCAAGTAATTAGTAAAATTAGATATTAATTCAAAAAATGGTTAAGCAAAATTAAATTTAAAAATTTAAAATTTAGTATTTAAAAGTTTAGAACATATAAAGACATCTCATATACATGATGTCATGAAAACTAAATTTCAAGATTATTCAGTGAGAAGTTAAAAAGAAAATTCAAAACTTTCAAAAATAAAAGCCTATGAATATTATTATATATTTTATTAAAAATAAGAAAATATCATGCGGCCAAAAACTAATAGATAGTTGCGTTAAAAAATAAAAACATATGAGAAGGATATAGAAAAAAAGATTGAAAGCTTAAAAGTTGTTGGGAAAAAGCTTAAAATTATAATACCTTAACATTACTTTAGACTTAAAAGATGTTGAATATATATATTAACTTAAAATTTAAAATATAAAGAATTAGATAATAAATTGACTACTAAGAATCTAAAAAAAATCTTATTTATTTTATTGGATATCAATTAAACTAAGACAAAACTACAAATCTACAATAGTAAAGATAAAAAAAAGTTAAACAAATAAAATCAATATATAAAGTAATTATAAAGTTAAAATCAATATTAATATATAAGTTAATAGAAATCTTTTAATTTGACTCATAGCTTAGTTATTGAATAACTAAGAGAAGAAAAGGGTTTGACATTAAAGTTAAACTTATAGTAAATTAATAAAGTACTTATAAACTCAAAATTAATTTTAAAATATGAATTAGTGATAGGATGTGAGGATGAAATTAGAATGTAAAATAAAATATGGTATATTGTTAATTAAGAATAACATGTTGATGGCAAGATCTTTTGTTAAAAATGCAACTTCCATTCAAAATCCATCTTCTATGCAAAACTTAGGGACCATTTTGCTTTTTCTTTTATATTTTGAGGATGATTTTGCTTATTATATGTTATATAAAGATAGTTAAAAGGATTTTTTTGGTCATTTTCTAATTTTTGACTGAAAAGTGTTACTAAAAGATGGCAAGAAGGATGAGATTGATGACAATTTAAAGGACAAGGATGATTTTGTAATTGAATTGAAATCTCATGGATGAAAATAAATTTTACCCCAAACTACAAAAGAGTAGTTAAAAAAATAAATAAATAAAATTAAAAATAATTTATTTTAAATTAGAGTAGGTTGGATTGTGTGAGTTTTAGTCGGTATACCAACGTGATGAATATCAAATTTCATAAATTGAAGAACTAGGTTAGATTACGATTTAACACTTTCAAGTTGTGATGAGCATCAAATTATTTCATAAATTGGACTCGAGAATTGAGTCAGGTTAAGGTTTGACACTTTCGTTGTTCTAAGTTAGCTCGAATTTGTGTTGAGGATATGAACAAAATATCTCCATCTCAACATGATACAGACCCCTCTGATTCATTTGAATTATCACCCTTAATACTAATTGATATACCATTTAATCATTACATTGAATTTCAAACCTTAATTTTCCTTTACCTTTTAGTAAATAAATGTCTTTCTTTAACAATATTCACTACAAAAAATATACCCCTTTACCAACAGGAAATCCATTGCAAATTTAGTGAAAGGAAAAATCACATAATCAGTCCCTAAATTTTTATTTTAGAATCATTTTAGTTCCCAATCTTTAAAAGTTCATTTTTAGTCTCTAACATTAATATATCGTTTCATTTTAGACCTAAAAATTATTTTTCGGCGGTATTTGACCGGAAAATTGATCAATTTTGACTTTTTAAGGGCAAAATCATTAATGTAAGATTTTATGCTCTACTTTAGTCCCAATTTAAGTTTTTATGTTCCACTTTAATCCCTATATGGCTTTTTCTTTATCTTTTTTTATGCCAACAGCTATATTTCTTAATATATTTGATAATTACATGATAAAAGTACTAAAACACTTTTTAATTGGCAGAAAGTGTGCTACATTCTTGGCTATTCATAAAAGTTACCCATTCTTAAATTTACACATAGATATTTTTATGTTTAGTTGTTGGTTCAATCAATCTAAAATGCTAAATTAATTGATTTAATATCGCAAATATTCATTCTCTTAGAGTGATTGAATAACTAGTTTAAGAACAAACTGAATGGATTATTGACACGAATAATAGTGGCCATAGTGAAGGTGCAACCATGGTAGCTTGGAAAACAACAGCCATGGTTGTTGTTTTTCAAAGTGATGCAGCGATCATAGCTGCCATGGCCTTGTTTGCACTAGCAATTGCATGGTTGGGTGGGGACGAGGGAATTGGGGGTGGGATGGGGGTTGCAAAAGTGCGGGGTATAGGAGGTGGATTTGCTAAAGATAGCTGTCATGGCCAATCACCAAGTGGTGGGAGTGGGGTAGGTGGGGATGTTACCCCGAGGATGGGGATAGGGATGGGGTTGCAGAGGGTGTAGAGTGTAAGGGTGGGTGAAATTATTATTCAAATATAATTATATAGTATTTTTATATATGTATATATGTATATTTATGTTTATATTTATTTATTAATATATATCATATACAAATATATAATATTATAAAAATATAATACATATAGCATAAATATATATTTATATTATATACTTGTATATATGTCATATATTTATATATAATATATACAAATATAAAAAGATAGAATAAATTAGAGAAATGAAAATACAAAAACTAAAAATTATTTTTAAATTTAAAGGCGACAAAAGAGGTTATACAAAAATATACTTACAAAATAAATAAATTAAATTAAAAAAATATGAAATAATTAAGGATAATATTGTCTTTATATGTTAAAATTGGGTTTAAATTGAAGCAAATCAGGAGCAGGAGGCTGTGTGCATAATTTTCAAAATATAAGGAGGTTTTTTCCTTATTTTTTTTCATAAGGAGTTTTTTTTGCCTTTTTCCATTTTCATAGGAGGTAAAATGCAATTTTTCCTTAAAAAAGAGAAACGAAAAAGTGACATAGGGAATAGAGTGAAACATAAAACTTTAAATTGGGACTAAAGGGGAATATAAGATCCTAATTTAACAATTTAGCCCTTAAAAAGTAAAAATTGTTCACTTTTTCGATCAAATATTTCCAGAAAGTGGTTTTGAGGACTGAAAGGAAACGATACATTAACATTAGGAACCAAAAATTGAACATTTGAAGATTGAAGACTAAAGTGATTTCAGAGTAAAATTTTTAAGATGAATTATGTAATTTGTTCTTAATGAAATTTGCCATTAAATATGATTTTGTGATGGATTTGTTTTAGAAATCCATTGGTATATTCTTGGTCACTATTTAATTTTGTGATGAAAACAAAATATATTATAGAAATAATTTTTTGATGGAATTTTCATCACAGATAGAAAAATTATGTTTAAAGTCATGTAATTTGTGACATACTGTTTGTATTAATATAAACTATTCATATCCATCGTAAGTGTCCTTACTTATATGCATATTTTGGCTATTTTTTTTTAAATTCGTTAGTAATTCATCAAAAACCCATCACAATTGTCTTCTAATTATGATGGAATCCAATTCGTCACAATTTTTTTGGTTAGTGAAGGGATAGTTCCTTATAGTAATTTGAGATCATTAGTTGTTGATGAAGTTGAAAGTGGTGTTTACTAGATTGGAATGTTATTTGGGCTAATTCGACCTTGCTCATTGAGTGATCCAACTAAGAAAAAGCTTTGAGCTGAGATTTGCAATCACGAGCAAACGTCAAACTAGCCGAGGGCAGGCTCTCAGACGCTTAAGTCAGTACTAGTCAACTAGATAAATTGAGCAGTAGAGTGAGAGCTTATAGTGAAGAATAGCATACCTTAAGAGTGGTTGGCAATGGGGTATTAATAGTTTTCTTTAGGTGGATGATATATTTTAGATGCCCCTAACATGTATAGAGGGCTCTTATCCTTGTATGGGGAGCTTTAGGTCATCTCCCATCTCTATACTATTTTAGGTGGTATCACCTCCTATTTTTTGGTACAAAATAATACAATGGTGGCATGCCTCTTGATAGAAATGGAGGCAGAAGTGGAATTAGGGCAACATACGCCATTAATGTGGAGACATGCTGCCTATTAGGGCATTAAATTTGGTAGAGATATGATTCAATCTGGGATGACCTCACTGGTTGACAATACGTCAACCATAGAACTGGTTTTTGGGAGCAAGTGGCCACTAGGGGCACGACACTGGAGACCTCTCATCAAATATAGTTGAGCATGCACACTTGACCTGGGGTCTATGGTCAAGTGAGATGGTCCTGCTTATTGCATAGGCGACAAGGTGATAATCAATAGCCCAATTGGGCTTTTGAGATGAGATGGGCCTAGAAGTGCATTCTGGGGTTGATTGCTGTTGGGTTGAGCCTGTTGGGCCATCTTATATCATGAGTTCCCTTTACTTGCAATCCTAATTGAGCATGTCGATGAGAATGAGTAGGAAGTAGTTACGTTGCTGATTGGCAATTTTGGATAATGGACTAGTTTTTAGACACTAGACTAGGATTTTGGTGCATTTAATGCACCTGTTATGTTAAGCCATGTGAAGCACCAAATGATAGCTGTGCAATTATTACCGTTGGTTGATTTCCTACACCCAAGCGCTTATAAATAGGCATGGTAAAAATGCTCATTTTACTCTTTCACCGCATTATGTCTGGTCAAGTTTTAAATTTACAGAGCTTTCATCTTTTCATTTCGCGCTTTAGAGTTTCATCGAGATCCTATAAATTTTTTCTTTCAAAACTAGTTTTTCCTTTGTTGTTTGTTAAGCATGTTAAATACTTCTAATAGTGAGGCCACTAGGTCCTAAGGGGCACCATTCCAGGGAAAGGGTGATAGTGATAGCAAGTCAAGTAACTCGTCGAGTGATAGCTTGACCTCCAGCAGCTTGAGCGATGAGTGGGTTGCTTCTAAGGGCGATGTTGGCTTGAGTGAGGTGCTAGTGTCGCGTGGTCAACTTTTCTCTCCAGATCATTATAGTGAAATCATTTCAAAGATCACCCCAGTCAACCTCGTACATATTAGGGAGCTTTGTCATGTCCCTATTGAGTATAAACTCCTAGTTCCTAGTCTATGGGATAAAATGCATCAACCTCCCAAGGGAAGAATCACTGTTTTTTAGGAGACATTTAGATGCAGTCTTAGGATCCCCCTTGCTCCAGCCATAGTCAACCTACTAGGGGGTCTGAAAGTTTTCATAATGCAGCTCTTGCCTAATTGCTTCTCAACCATATATAGCTTTGCCATGCTAATGCATTTATTCAACTAGCCGGCTATTTTTGCAAATTTTTCCAACCTTTTCCAGCTTCATATGTTTCGAAAGTCAAGTAGCATCAAGGAATCTGGATTCTATTACCTAATGGCGTGGCCTTGTCAAAAAATTTTAGTTACTCTATCTTTCTCCTATGGTTAGAAGTGGAAAAAATATTTTTTGTATGTTTGAGGACTTGGGGGGTTTAATATTCTAATGGGTTGGTGGAGGGTGCACGTCAAGATGCCTAGCAACCCGACCCCGAGTTGGCTAAATACCTTTATTGGTGATCTAATCAAGTTTGGCCAAATAAAGACCTCTGTGTTAATCGAAGAGAGGTGTTTGGTACTGCCTAGCTTGTTGCTGGCTCCAGTGGGTGATCGACTAAGTAGAAGCTCTTTATCTATTTTTATGATTGTTTGTTTCATGCATTTTTTTGCTTAAATCTAATCACTTGCTTTTGTCTTTATCTTTTGTGTTGGTAGATCGAGAAAAAAATCTTGAATTATGCTTGGCAAGAAATAATGGTGTGAGCCTAGAGAAATAAAAAGTGTCACCAAACAGCAACATCTTGCAAAGAGTCCGTCTTGATCGCAGCCCCAGTGCCCTCAGCAGCTCAATTGACTCCAACAACGTTGCCTACTCGATCGGTGGCGACAGCTAGCAATAGCCCCACTGATTGGGGCAAGAGACAACTGGTTGAGCAGGGCGGTCCTGCTAAAAAAAAGGCGACAATCAATAAAGGGAAAGAAATAATTGCGACAGCTGGTTAGCCCTTAGGCTATGATTTGTTTGGGATGCACGGCGATGACGTGTTATTCCAGTTGTCTAAATTGCCATCGTCCTGATTTGGGACAGAGCCCACCATGGCCATTCACAACTCACACTCCATGGTGCCATTAGGGTCGACCACCACTACCGTGCTCAAAGTGATGGTGGCCAGGCGTTTCTTATCTGACCAGAGAAAGTTTATGGACTTAAGCCAAATTACAACGCTCAAGGCCTTAGCATACCATAACAATATGGTAAATGTGTGTTTAATTCAAGTTTTTTGTCAATTGTTATTTGTTACTAGTTGATCATGCTTTACTGATGAGAAAATT
>JACGDI010001348.1:90041-100210 GCA_014898725.1 Jacaranda copaia
GATATTCTATATCAAATTATATTTGAATTTGATTATATGATAAGAAGATGATAGAGATGCTGGTGATCTATTAAAGATGAAAATAAATAATATTTTTAGTGAAAATAGGAAGATGTTGATTTTTCTGTTTTGATATAGCAAAAAACATGAAATGGATTTTTAAAAATGAAACCAAATGGGCATTTAAGTAATGGGACTAAGAGACCATTTGGTTTCATTTTTTGGGATATTTTTAGTTTTCAAGCATTTTTAAAAGTTGGAAAAGTATCTATGAAATGGAAATAAAAATTGAGATGTAAAAGTAATTATTAAAATAGGTATAGGTTTGGAAAGTAAGTTGATTTATATTTATTTATGTTTAAATTTTTTTTAAATATATGTATATTTTTATTAATTTTAAAATAATGGAAGATATTTTATGTCAAATCCAATTTGAATTTGATTGGTATGAAATTAGAACAACAGAATAAGTTTAGAAAGGGTATGAAAACGAAAAAATAAATATTTTGAATAAAAATAAATAAAAAATTATAATTTTTATTTTTCATTTTCAAACGAAAATAAAAGGGCCTCCGGAAATGAAGCCAAACGGACCGTACGCTTTGAATTTCTTCTGTTGTTGCTATTGCTTTTTTTTCTTTTCTTTTCCTATTTTCTTTTTCCTTTTCTATTCACTTCAATTGCAACTTGCAAAACGCTCCAAAATGAGCGACTAGAAAAGCAATTTGGCCATTTGTTTTAATCAAAGTCGGCAAAGCAAGTAGTTTCTCGTGTGGTATCATTATTTGCACTTCAATGTTTGTTATTTGTATTTTATTTAATTTTTAATTTATAAAAATTAGTCATTATATATTTTTTTTCAAGACATCATTTAATTTAATTTGCTGGGAATTATGTCTTTAATATACTATTTTATATCCTATTAAATGTAATCTTAATTTATTTATAGTCTTGACTCATTTCATGTCAAACTTAATAGAGTATATAAAAAGAAATAGATTCTTTTATTTCTAAATTTAATCATCGTACTGAAGACATGCCTATGAATTTTAATAAAAAAATGACAGCATCATTATAAGGTAGTATATTTTCACATACCAAATGTAGTCTAGTTTCACTTCATGAAGACTGTTATATAAAATTATTTCAATTAGAAAAACAAAATAAAGAAAGAAAAGAGTAATGCAACTTGTTATTTAAAACCTAACAAAAGATCACCCATAGGGCGGGCATCTAAAAGAATATAGATAATAAGTCTTATTTTCTCTACTCAATAAAATGCGGGTAATTTTACCCATCGCCTAATTATCTGCCATTTTTTAACTCAACCCACGAGTAACTCATGAACAACCACACATATATATATATATATATTTATATTAAATTTTTCTCTAATTCTCATAAATAATTTGAAGGATATAACAATTTTTCTATGATAACAATATGTTGTATTTAAATTTTTAGTTTAAAATTTTTTTAACATATAATGAGATTTAAATTTGAACTTCGAAATATAACATAACTTAAAATCGATATATGTTTAAATATTTAAATTGTACTTTTCAAACCAAAATACTTGAAATATTTTAAATACTTGTTCAATGTAATGTTTAAGATTTGTTACATCTTTTATCAGTTTTATTTAAGTAATATTTGAATAATATTATGCAAATTAAAAACACATATTATTTACCTTTAAGTATTAAAAAAAAAATGCTGGTACCTACAAGTTATCCATCACTCATATTCATGAATAATGGATCCACTATTTTGTATTTAATAAAAAAAGAGATAATTTTATTTATGATTAAGTTTATCCAACCTATCATTATCCATCTTAGGTTTTCCATGGGTACTTATTTATCACGTCTATTGCTATTTTAGATTAAGCTAGATAAGTTGGGATGAAATATTTTCGTGAGTAATAAAGTAAAAAATGATAATTATTATATTAAAAAATATATTTATCTTGCAAACTAATACAAATATATTTGAAAAGTAAATAAATATTTTGATTAATAATTGAACACAAAAATTTAAAATATAGTATGAATAATAAATTTTAAAGTATAAATAACAATACCTTCTCATATTAAACTGTTTCCGAAATTTGAGATTTAACCGCCGCACGCAATTTACGTGGCCCTCCTATCAATGATTTTGATAATTTTATCGGCTGATTCGGTAAAATCGAGTTGAACTAAAATTTTTGGCAGTTAAAAGTTTAAGTATGCTAAAATTCGAACAGCAACTGGAGTCAATTAGTTATATTATTATCAAAGATTTTTCAATTTTTAGTTTGGTCAATTAAACAATTTTTTGAAAAAAAATTAAAATTTAGCTAATAACATAATAATTGTATTTTTTATATTTTATTTATTACTTTTGAAAATCCAAAAAAAAAATAAGTAAAAAAACATAAAGCAATATATAAAATCCAAATCCAAAAGATATAAAAATAACAATTTGATATTTGATACAATTTGTTAAACCAAAACGACTCGAATTTCAAATGTTATATAAACACATTTCTAATTTTAATTTCAATACGTACCATCGATGCAATACGGCGAGTCCAAGTTCCATCATGAGGAAGTAGATTTTAATCAAACCCAAGTCCAATTAGGTATCAACGCAAACCTAATCCCAGCCAAACGTGGCACTAGCCTTCAAAGCCCAGATAAATCTCAATCTCTCTCTCCTTCTTTTTCCCTCTCTCAACCCCCCTGATTTCGGAGATTTGATTTGCTTGAATGGCAACTGAAGTGGCGACTGCTGGATCAGAACTTCCGGTGGAGGCACCGGCGGCGGAGAAGCAACTGCACAAGCTGGAGAGGCAGTGGGCGTTTTGGTACGACAATCAGTCCAAACCGAAACAGGGCGCCGCCTGGGGCACTTCTCTTCGCAAAGTCCACACTTTTGACACCGTCGAAGAATTCTGGTGGTATGTAACGATAAACAACACCAAATATCTGATTCGATGAAAAGTTTGTGGCTTTACTTAATTATTATGATATTGACGATTTGTTTGTTGAGATTGATGTTGCTTTTTGAAGGTAAAATCCTGTTAGGGTCTCTTTCTATGCTTGTAATGTTCTGTCTTGTACTTTATTTGCTTTGCTCTTCTTGCTTCTTTTTGCTATTTATACATGAGAAGCTTATGTTTCGATTCCTTATTATGGAATTGGTGGTCTGGTTGTCAATATTATATTCTTATGTTTTGAAAGGAAAGATCCTTTTGTTTTCAATGTTATTGAGGGTTCCTTTCTCTGCGTGTAATGTTTATTTCCAGTACCATTTACTGGTATTATTGTACTTTGCTTTACTCTTCTTGTCTTTTGCTCTGCTCGTTGGTTTCTTCATCTGCTAGTAACTCTTGTGGATTATTCTATCACAGACACAGACACAGACACACACACACACACAGATATACACACATACACACGATGTATAATAGTATATGGAGATTTCAGTCACAAGTTTCTTTGATTGCTAAATTAGTTTGCTGAACTCTTATACGATATGTGTTAAGTATTGTATTGAAATTATTATCCTTTACAAGCACTGTGTCTCCTGGATCTAAAACAGACATGTGGTAAAACGAGAAAGTGAAAATGGGCCTATCAGTGAATTACCTAAGGTTGCTTGTGATAACAACTAATTGTTGGAAAATAGGTTGAGATGCTTTGGAACAGAAAAAATGAGAAACGAGCATGCTTGTGAATTTGCTTAGAAATGGAGCCTGGTAAAGGAAGTGTTGAATAGTTAATTTGGTGTAGGTGCTGAAGCCTGCTAGAAGTATTGACAAAAATGATTGGGTAGATATTCCTGGCATGGAGGAGCTTAATCAAATGCGTTGAAGAGAGAGAACCAACAAGAAATATGTATGAAGTATGGGAGAAGACTGTGTTGAGTTGAATCTTAGATTCTTTAGACTATTAATTTATATTTGAAAGAAATTGTTGTTACAAAAGAATGGTAATGATAGGAGATTGAAAATACTGTATTCAAAATGGAAGATAGTGTTGTCATTACCAATACACTAATGTTTATTTTCTTGAGAATTACACTAGCTAAGGAGCTTGTAAGGTCAGATTACATGTAGATACACTGCTCTTCCATTGGCGGTGGGTGTGCTTTAACTCCATAGAATCTCGTGCTATGTCTCTTTCTTTGGTACCCAAAATGAAGAGATGTCTTTACATATGTTTTGGATCCTTGTACTGCTCCTTACTATAAATATTTCACAATGTGAGGCATAACTTGGAACAATCAATATAAGAACAGAAGAGGGCCAACCCGTAAGCCATTATGCATAAAGTATATATAATTTGGATAATTGGATTGGATGCTCATTAGTGTGTCTGACAGGGGATTTTAGTGATCATATAATGAAGAAACATGTAAGTAATAGAGCTTATAAGATGTTTATGGAGCTTTTAAGATGTTATATCCTATTTAAAAAATAAACTCTGGACTTGTATGGATAAAATAAGTTCTAAATTCTTTGCTTATGCGATGTTTTTAGTTAATTAGTAAAGGTAATCATGTCTGTCAAACTAAAAAAGTGTGTGAACTCTGGGAAAAAGAAGTTAAAGTCTCACTTTATTTTGCTGAAGGAGTCGCCTTATATTTTGCTTCATATGCTCCCATCTCAAAAGTATTTAGTAGATACTGTTGCACATCTTATATGCTCTTGAAACAGCTTTAGATGTTTTGACTAAAAGATAAGCATAGGCACCCTTCATGTTGATAGTTTATATAATGTCGTCTACTCTTCATACTTTAGAAAAGTCTTCTTTGTAAGTTTGCTTCCAAGAGAATTTTTACTAATTTTACAATGGCTTGACACATGTTTCATGGAAAAACTATTAGCTCTTAAAGGTTTCTCTCCAGGATTTCAGTGTCATATCATTATATCTCTCTTTTCTTTTTCTTGAGTATCTATCTACTCTTTACTTCATCTGTTTTGATGCACAATGTCTAAATCCTAATTGAATGAGAAGAATTCTCCTATCCAAAAACTGGGGATAGAGGAAGAATGAATTGGTTTGGGGGACTTCTATAATTATTTAGGATTCTCAACATACAAAATTTCATCTTTGCTAACTATGATGGATTTCCCAAGAGCTTGGTCTCTTAGGCTCACAACTATTCCACTAATGTTTTGGAAGTGCCCTTGCATGAAAGCGCACAACCAACTTGTCACATGTTTTGTCGTCTAGGCTTAGACAGTAAGCTGTTGGCCGCACTTAGTTCCTGACAGAAGGTCATTGGAGATCTGAAACTCGTTATTCAAATTAGATGATCACCTAATATAAGTTCTTGAAACAGATGCTCTATGACAAAAAGTGCTTCAACCATAGTTTCTTCTTTCACATTTATTAGCCAAGTGAAAATTGAGCTCAAAAGAGGGTCTTTGTGGACTTCATATTGTAAGTGGTCTTCATAAATGCACCACACCTGCTGTGGAGAACCTCTAGTAGGTTTTGCCGTTTTGGTAGGTTGGATTTTCTAGTTCTTCAACTTGACCTGGTGCTTATTCAACTCTCAAAATGAGCATCCAAAATAGAGTTTCTAACAGGCCTTAGAATAATTGTTCAAAAGTGTGCTGCAAATGTGAAGGAAATAGTTCCAAGCGCCTTTATATGCTTGTTTTGGTCTCAAGTCTCAACCAGATCTTTCCTTGTCAATACCCAGTTTTAAGACATTAAATTGCATGGTTGCAAAGGCATTAGGGTGTGGTGGAGTGGGATGAGGTGGGGGATTTTACATGATCTTCAAAGATTATATACTTTTAGTCAGTAATATAAGGCGCAAAAAATTTATACAAAATGATGTTACAAGGTAAATATCCACCGAAAGAGCTCTTTATTCACGAATTTGTAGAGTGATTACATAGCCTGTTGGATTCGATTCGAATTAGAGATAGAATTTGTGGCACTTATTGGAACTATGTAGAATTATCATAGATGATGTAAAGTTGTTATTGCATGCGAAGTGAACTGGTGATTTCTGTTGCAGTTTATATGACCAGATATTTAGGCCCAGTAAGTTTCCAGCAAATGCTGATTTTCACTTATTTAGAGCTGGAGTGGAGCCGAAATGGGAAGACCCTGAGTGTGCTAATGGGGGCAAGTGGACTGTGACTAGCAGCAAAAAGATTAATCTGGACAATATGTGGCTTGAAACTGTAAGAAGACCTAATTCTTCTCTTCTGCTTGCAGAGTCTGTTGGCATTTTGATAAATGAACAGGAATTTTCCAGTTAACTAAGTAATATTTTGTTTGACTGCTATATTTTTATTGGTTAGTTAATGGCTTTAATTGGAGAGCAGTTTGACGAGGCTGATGAGATCTGTGGAGTTGTTGCTAGCGTGCGCCAAAGGCAAGATAAACTGTCCTTGTGGACCAAAACTGCAGCCAATGAAGCAGCTCAGGTATTTTCTTTTGCATAATGGTTAGAAATCTCGCCATATCTCTGCTTTGGTTTATAGAGCCTGGGTTGAATCATTATAGTATTATGCTGAAATATTGGTATCTCTAACCATTGGTTCCTCCAACATTATTTGACCAATTTGGCGTGGGTTTAATGCATGAGATATTTGGACTCTTCTTCTCTTGCAATCCCTTGACGAAACCCTGGCAAAAAGATGAAATTTAAATACAAAACCATCTGTTTTGTTTGCATCTCTTTTGGAACCTCCTGAAGAAATAGAGCAGAAGCCCATGATGAAAGGATAACTAAGGATGCCTTAGCAGCAATATTTTTAAGGGTCTTTTGCATATGTATGCTTTAGTGAAGAAAAAGCAACTGTATTGCATTACAATAGGATTAGCCAAGTCTAATCTAGCATATATGTTGACCTTGTTGCTGCATTGTGTTAAGACAACAATGTTCTCTAGAGATATGCTACTATGATGGTAGGAATTAGGATTTAAGTGGGATAAGTTATGAGGAAATTTGTTGTTTCAAATAACAACCGTTTGATCAAGGGCCAAATTGAGGAAAAGGCACATCAATCTGAAGGAATAAATGCCTGCATTTCCATCAAAGTGCTGAAGACGGAAGGGAGGCCGTGTTTCTGAGAAAAGATGGCGTTTAATGACCATTGGAGCACCGATGGCATACATCAATTCATGGCTACACTTGAGTGATTGACGTCCAAAATATTCTGGCTGTTGCAAAATAACTCCAGGGAAAAGAAATGTTGCCACCTGTTGACTCCATTTCTGTGCAAGCACAGTCTTGGACTCCTTTTGCAGTTTATTTTTATTTGGCTCTTATAGTACTATAATTTTACCACTCAGAACTTGTGGAGCGGGCGCAATATTTGGCCTTTAATTTTACTTGCTTCAGGCAGTTTGGAATCAGTTGATCTTAATTTGATTTTTGCAATGCAGATGAGCATCGGTAGAAAGTGGAAGGAGATAATTGATGTCACTGATACGATCTCTTATAGCTTCCATGTATGTTTTGTTGCTATTCTCATGTATTGGGCACTCTGAATCTCTCTTTTCTTACGTTATCTTTTTTGTGGGTTACTACAGGATGATTCCAGAAGGGCAAGATCAACAACAAGCCGATATAATGTCTGAGGATCCTAGCATGTGTCACCAAGCATGTTTCTGATCCAGTTCCCAAACTTGATGGAGAAGGAAATCTATGCTGCCCTTCTCTTGCAAGTCAATCATACTATTTTGACTATCAGATTTAATTTTGAATTTATATCTGTAATTTGATTATTTTCAGTAAGGTTCTTCAGGGCCGTTACTTTGGTACTTGCATCCTCGGCAAAGATGTTTTTTGTTATGGTTCTCGAACTATATTACATTGCACCGCTTATTATATTTGTGTACCAATACAGATATACTATTGAGAGATTGACATTTCAAGAGAAGAAATGCAGATAAATATGACATAACGGATAAAAATCAATGTGTTCATTTGAGATAGAAGGCATATGCTCTGGGATGTTATGAATGCAACCTAACTCGCTTGTATTAATAGTAACATGGACTGGGTACGGGCATGATTTTTCCGATCAGGCAAGGAAGCCAAGTCTTTCACCATTTTTCTTAGCCAATCGGATGAGCCCTTGCCGTTGTTTGGAGTCTGCTCCTATTGATTTGCAGAACTCTGTTATCACCTGAAATTTTTTTATGCAGATCAGACATTTAGGCTCCACTCCCACAAAAACTAATCAAATATAGAAAAATAATTATGAATGAACAAGAATTGTTCGGTCGAGAGAAACACAAAGTGCTTGTTTTGATGTTTCGTGTTTGTAATTATTTTAAATTGTATAAAAACTTATGGTACATGTATCATTAAATTTATTAGAGGCCACTACTTAACAATGCCTATATTTTTATAAATTACTAGGATTTTATTCTTCTAATCTGCATGGTTTTTAATTAATAGTTGTATATATATATATTAAGTTATATTTACTTAAAAGTAATAAATATTCATCAAAATAAAATATTGACCATCCCAAATATGTTGCATTTGGCTAAATTTATACAAAAATTTTATAAATTCCTACATTTTATAATATGTTTTTAGAGTTTACAAGATATTAGTTTTTTTTTAAATAAAATTTTAAAATATTTGGATAAAATAAGATTTTAAATATTACAAGATATTAATAATAGTAATAATATAATTAATATGATTAAAATTAAGAAAGCTTATTATAATTTTAAAACATAAATTAGAAACTGAAAAAAATTTAAAAACTTCTAATATTTTATTTTAAAAGTTAATAAACTCATCTAAACACCTTTATGTAAAATTATGTCTTTTACTGACAAAATATGCATTATTCGTGAAACTTAGAACAAGAGTATTAATTATTCCAATTCATGTATTATATGAGCACGGTATAACTTTTTACCAAGAAAGGCCGCCGCTAATTTATCACTTCGTTTCTGGTTTCGACAATAATCATTGATTAAATGCGCACTAATGCAGTCAATGCAATAATTCTTTCGATAGCAAATAAGGTTCCATAACAGCATAGGGTTTTTACTATGATACGAAGTACATCTTTTGTCATATCAAGATATATACCGAAAATATAACTAGTGAACCTAAATCAACACGATCTTGTTCTTGTAATAATTTTCCAAAAACTAAACATGTAAAAGAAAAACCAAACTCTAATCAATTAGTAAATATGAAGAATATGGGATGATTTTATTACCTGTGAGTGTAGAGCAATAGCTTTGCCCCTAAGCTGGTTGAACCTCTTCTTCCCAATAATATTTCTTGTGATAACAACAATCGGGGCAAACAGACCCTTTCCTTCATTAACATTCCTCATCATCGGCTGCGGCCGGACTGGCCGCGCCACCCTTACTTGCGGCGGCGCCACCTTGCCCTGCAGCATGGTGTGCTCTTCACCAGCTATGGAAGTGCCCCAGCTCCCAAGAAAAGCAGAAGCAGAAACAGAAGCAGCAGCCATTTGAAGAATAATGAAGCAGCAAGCTAAGAAATCTTGAGGTTCTTGTTTTGTACTTAGAATTTCTGTTGCAGATTTTTCTTTTCTATTTTCTGATGGTTTTGTTTTTTCGTTAATGGTATAAATATTGGAGAGTTCGGTGATGACGTGAGAGATTTTGGTACAGAAAATTGAAGGGGAGGAGGCAGGTTGAGAGCCACAGAAACTGGTGGGCTGAGATTTTTCTTTTTCTTATTTATTATTATTTTTTTAATTTTCAAAATAACTTTTGAGTTGAATGGGGATTTTTCTATATGGTTCCTAGTCATTTGGAGATCTTTATCTTCTATTTTACTGGTTGTTTCTTTGCCGATGGTCCCTTCCTTGGGATATTTGCCACCTATTTAAGATGTCTAATGCCAAGTAAAAGTATCATTTTTTTTTCTTTTTTCTTTTTTCCTTTTTTCCTTTATATTCATTGCAAACACATCATGTATGTGAACATTGTTTGAGCACGTAGCTGGGGGAATGGGATGATGTGATCAACTTATGCCTATTTATCACGATAATGTGCTAGTTTTATTTACTGGTTGCAAATTTGGGTTGGATGCAATTTTATTTTCAAAAGTTAGAAATATTTTTTTTTTGGAATATATGGATATACCCAAATATGTTTTAAGGATATTGATGATGCATGGATCCATCGCCACATTGCAGCCTCCCC
>JACGDI010001348.1:100310-114638 GCA_014898725.1 Jacaranda copaia
CCATTGGGTCTGTTGGGCTATCCCATATCACTATCTATAGTGAAGCTTGCATAATGTTAAACCTACTGAGCATTTTTTGAAAGTATGAACCTGTAGTTTATTTCATTATATTAGAAACCAAAAAATTTCAATTTTTCATAGTTGTTTGCAAGGATTGAGAAATAGCATTTTTATTTAAAGTAAAAAATAGAAGATACCTATAAATCATTATAATATATAAGATGTAGAGATAGGGGCTCGGATAAGCGTTATTTGGGCTAACTAGTAGATGTGGTCATAAGCTCTATAAGTTGGGTGGTAGGGATGTGGGGAGTATGGGGTGGTATGCAACCTGTATTGGTTGTCCTTGATTGATAAATGAGGGGGTATTTATAGTGGGCTCCCAGTGTACTATGCACTATTTAATTTGCATGGATATTGTCCATATCGTACGCGTGTTGTATGATAGATGATCATGATAACGTTCTAGCTTGGGCTCGGGTTTGTCAGTCGGGTTGGCCTGTTTAGGAGGGCGCAGATCTTGAGACGTTTTGAGAATTTTAGGTGAAATTAAAGGTATTTAAATTTTTTGATAATCTTCCATATTAAATTTGAACAAATATAAGTAAGTTATCTTAAATATATATTATTATTCTTCCATTTTTTATCAAATTTCTTTTAAAAACAAAATTTTTGGGACGTACAATCATTGGGCTTTATAAGTTATATATTTAATTTCAAACAATACATACAAATTAAGATTAAACTTATGCGATTCCATAAGAAGTCGACTGCAAAATTTTCGTCGGAAGGAATAAGAAAGCATTGAGTTTGATCGGAAGTGCTGCAAACGACACTCAGCTTTTTGTCTTTTTGACTACTCTTTGAAGTATTTTTAATAGGAGAGTATGAGTGATGTGATTTTGTGAGAAGCGTTTTTTCTAAATCTTTTTTTAATTTTTTGGCTCGTGGTTGGTAATACCCTCTCGTTTGTAAAACGCAAAGATTTCTTGTGGGCTGGGCTTTTTAAGCCTGAATAAATTTTGAAAACAAATTGGGTTAGCAAGAATTAAAAATCATATTGAGGCAGTGGGGTTAGCATTATGAGTACCTAATTTTTATTATGAAAGTCTTCATGTTAAAAATTTTAATCTTATCTTAAAAAAATAATCTCAAAATTCCAATATTTAATTGACTATTTTGCAATAATGTTTCTTTAAATTTGTACTTCTGATACTATTAATGATAATCTCAAACCAACAACTTGTTGTACAATTAATGATAATTTGTTGTAAAAAGACATGTATATGATACATCATATAAGTTAATTACTAGCATACCTCACCATAGACATGCCAAATTTTGAAACCTTAAGCAATTCTTAAGTAGTAATTAGTCTCCATGATTTGGCCAAGTAAATTTTTGGACCGAACTTTCGATTTATCAGTAAATATAGCTAATGGAAGATTGGATTTTCTTCTCAAATATAACAGATTGCGGTGATGAAGGATAACAAACAAGATAAATTTTTTACCCCCTTTCAAGTAAATTTCTGAGTTAAACTTTCAATTTATCACTTAAGAAAATCGAAGAACGTGCTCGTGCGTGCAAGTGAGTGAAATGGATGAGTTTTTTTGCGTTAGTTCTGTAAGTAAAACAAAATTAATTTTTTCAGCTTTTTAAAAAAATTGCTAAATTAAGTTAAACAAAAAAAAATTAAGAATGCATGAAAATAAGTAAATAACATACCTGAGAAACTCGCAAGATAGCAATCAACTGAAAAATAAGAGAAAATAAAAGTGCAAAAAATGTTTGCTTGAAAATATTCTTTTCTGCAAAAAAACAGCATATTTAAAGTGCAATTTTCTCTTCATCACGTCTCTTCAAGTTTGTGACTCCAAAAAGTCGTATTTTTTCAGTTTATATTCTCCATTTTACTTCATTTTAAGCAAAAGATTTGGAAAATGTCTGCAAGCTTTCGCGTCCTAGTTGCCAAAGAAAAGCCACTTGTTAGTTCACATTTATGGTTATTAATTTCTAGAATTATATATTCTTCTATTTGGGCCATTATAAAATCTCAATGGACTACATAATTGTTACCTGAAATATATTTCTTCTAATAGCATGTAAGCCTAATGTGTATGTAAATTAACGAGCCCATAAGTCCATATGAATAATAAATTTTTAGTACAAACAAATGATTCTAGTCCAAATTAAATCTAAGAAATTATTTTTATATATACTTATATACATACATACATATACATATATATAAATAAATATGGCCTTCATAATTGTGTTAGATATGCTTTCAATAACTATATAAATGGAGGCCCAAAATAATAGAATGCATTATTATATTGTTTGGAGCATAATTTTTGTTTTCATTAAAATATTTTAATTAAAATATATTTGAACATATTCACAAACTATTTGTTGTTACATATCACAAATGCTGAACCAAAAAAGTATTTAAATATAAAACAAATATTCGACTACTCTTTAAAAGAATTATACAACCATAGGTCCGAAATAATTTTTAGTTTACAATTATGACATTTTCAGTCAAAAAAATCCCTATATAACGCTTTAGATCATTCTCCTATACAAAATTTTATGCAGTAAATGACACAAACAACTACATTGATGTCTATATCATAGAGTTACAAATTAAATATCAACCAAATAAGCACCACATGTGTAATGAGATATATGAGTGAAATCCAAGAATAGATTAACAATAAAAATTAATTTCATTTACTAATATAAAAGCATACAAAACCAGTTAATATTACGATTGTGGACAATCTCAAAATAAATTCATTTTTTAACAAGTTACAAAACGGACAACCATAAAAGACTCAAAATTATAGACCACTGACTAATAAAAACTTTCTTATCTTGTTGGTAAATATTTCTAGAGACATATTCTAGAGTTCAAAAACAACTATGACATCTTAAAATAATATGGTGTTCTCTTCAACATAGCTAAGCAAGATAATAAGTTTCTCATAATTCAAAAAATTAAGTTTTCCAGAAAATGATCCCTCCAATCATCAGACGAAGAATCGGCTTGAGTTTCATCACCCTGGCTTTCTTTAGGAGAGCAATCTACAGTTCAAAACAAATAAAAAAGTTTTTATCAAAGTGATCATTTAATATAGATCAAAAGAAAATAAAAATAAAAATCCACATTAAGCAACAAATTGTACCACTTGTTGTTCCTTTAAGTTTTTTATTTGAGGCATCCAATTCAACATCATTCGCTGCACCTGCAAATAAAATTGTAATTGAATAATTTAATATAAATAAAATAAAAGCATTATCAAAAACTGAAAAACCATCATAAAAAAATTGTTCTTTACCTAAAGAGAACAAATGTTTCATCATTCTTGGTTTTTCAATTTGAGAATCATGTGCTTCAATTCCAGATACTATAACCCTAACAACAGCAGAACTGATTGGTGAATTTTCACTTTCTTCAATTAAATTTGTAACTATATACTGAGCATTAACACCATCATACTTAGTTCTAAAAAATCTTTTCAGCTTAACAAAAAACCATATATTCTTTAGACTCTCATTCATATCAGCCAAAGATGGTGGGTTTCCATATATACATAAAACTATAAGTACAACAAGCAAAAAAAGACCATATATCCCAGCAATACATTTTATGTACTACTTATAGCATTATACATCTCCATTGCCATATATACATTCATGTGCATCACCTTGATAGCATCATCACCAAATATTGTTGCTTCTATAGTTCCAATTTCATCACTAATATTTGCAACAACCGATTCCCAACTTACATAAAACGAAAAAATTTTGTCAGAAAATTAATATATAATATTTTTCATTAATTATGAAAATATAAAATTAAAGAATCATGTTATTTGTTAGTACACAATACTAAGAAATTATAAACTTATGAAAATTGAAAAAAAAAAGACCATGAATTGCCTTGCTTTAGCCAACACAGTTTGACCACACTTGTAGCAGTCAATTGACCAGTTGTATTTCGCAGCATATGATGTGTAATAATATTCGCAACAAAAATAAAAAAAAACTTTTGATTTTCAACAGTGATATTGATTCTACCTTTCAATACAAACTTATCAACGTACAAATCTACTCTCACACACACATATTACTTTTTAAAGGAATATAACAAAATGAAAAAATGCCAACATCAACAAAAAAAAATCAATGTTACAATAACCAAAATGATTACTCATTATAGAATTTATGATAGAAAATAAAACTCTAATAACGACTCACATCCTCAGTCCTAACAATATCATATACAATGTGTATCTTATTTGATAATTGCACCAAAGATTGCTGGTTCTTTATGGTCTCATTCACTTCAAGCAAAGCACTTGTAATAGCTTATTGATTAGTTGCTCTCTTATAGATTGCCCAAACAAAAAAGAGCCTAAATTATCCGCTATACACAATGATTCAAATATCTATACATTGGTAATAATTATTATTATATCTCATGATATAAAGTCCATAAATTGAAAGCTCAAACCAAGTCTTAAGTTACTGAACATTTCGTATAGCAAGATCCACAATGATATAATTCAATGGAGTTGACCCTAGTGATAGACCTACCAATAAACAATTTTTAGAGTATTCTCATCAATAACACACTGAATTCTCTATACTCTTGTACATATTTAAGGAAACACTTTTCAAATGTTCAAAATATACTTTATTGTAGCATACGATAATGTGATGCAATAATATACCATAATAATATGAAACAGCTGACTTTGTTGCACTAATCATTGGCATCTGTTAAGAAGTAGACATAACCATAGCACCTTTAGATGTTGTTATGTTATTCTAGAGGGTCAGGATTAAAGGCCTTTTCCTATTTAATTTAGCAAAACATAGGAATTTATACACATTACATAACTTTATAAGAAATCAAACTAAAAGCTAAAGTAATTAGAGAAATATTTTAGTTACTCAAATACTTACACTTGATTCAAAAGCACAAATTCATGAATCACAAATAGTTTAAGAGCATTGCCAACCATGCCCTGCTCAATTTTTTTTATTACAATAGCAAGCACATTTGCAGTTCATAAAACAAAAGTAAATAACTTTATGTTTGTACTTTCATAACAGATGCTAAAGTATTATAATGCATAGATCACAATATAAATTGCCAACAATATTGCTTTGCTATGAGGGAACCAAAGAATTAAATGGATGGAAACTAGGCACAGCAACAGGCAAAGGAATAACATCCACAAGTTCTTTTCTAATCACTATCCTCTATGTAATAGTCCAAGTAAACCTTTGTCCATAATTATCATATGTAGGATTTGCAAGAGTCACTCAAGCACTTGATATTCTATATGTATCAAATAGAGAGAGTTCTTTCAAATTGTCTTATAACAATATCAAATATTATTCCAAGAACCTTTGTGCCCTCACAAGTTATACATTTATCAGTATAGTATATGTAATACTTTATAATTGATAATAATAAATTTAGATACTTGAAATTCAAATTAAAAATGAGCAAACAATATATATAGTGAAATAAGATATTTTCTAGAAAAAGCCATAGAAAAAACTCTTATTGATGGCAACATTTTTATATTCATAACAAAATAATAAAATTATTTCTAAAATTTTAAATTTAAAAATTTCTAGCGTTATACAAGCAACAAACATTCACCTTTTGAATTATAAAATACAATTTTTTAACAATAAATATATATTTAGTTTTAAATTTAGACCTACCAAGCAAGGGTGCATAATTTTGTAATGAGTAACACAAAATTTTTCATATAATCATATTATAACAAGTCATCTAATTAGAACAAAATTATGAGTTTAGGGCATTAATATTTCATATAGAAACTAGTATTTGTGTTTTAGCAATCTAAATAATAAAATATACATCTAGACAAAATTTAATAATGTCCATTATTATTAAATACAGGTGGAAATAATATATGTTAAAACCCTAACAAAACAATACATTTTCATCCACCAGAGTTACATGTTGATATCTTTTTGGACTCCAATTTTACTATCGCTCTGCACTTTTTGATTCAACAAGAACCGTAAATGTCTTGTGGGGTGGTCTTAAACCTGGATAAATGTCTTTAATGTGCTGAAGTTGCTAAGTCATCTGCAGAAAAATCTATTTGAATCAACAGCAACAATCAACAATTTATTAGAACTTAAGCTTTGGACATCAATAATAACATTAATAACTCTCTTAAAGAAACATATCATAAGCCAATAAAATATATTTTATATTCATTCAATAACTATATTTAAGGCATAAGAACAACCAACACCCAAAATAATATAAAACCATAAATGAATCACCTTTGTTAATTAGCCTGTATACTTCGTCATGCACAATATTTTAGTACACTATTAGACATCACCCTCATCTAACACAGGCTCAATAAGAACATTTACATAAGCAACTTTCTTTGCACGAGTTAAAGCAACATCCAATTGTCCTTGAGCAAAAATTGGTTGAGGCAAATAAACACCAACATAGTCTAATGTTTGCCCTTATGCTTTATTAATTGTCATTGCAAAACATGACTTTACAAGAAATTGATGTCTTTTAAAAGAAATTGGACATTTTTATGTATTTGTACATTCAAGGGAAATTCTTGGAACAAAAACTAATTTGCCTCTATGATTGCTTGTTGCTATTCGAGCTTCAATGAAACTATCACTTAATCTATAACAAATTAATCTAGTTGCATTGCACAAACCTTTAACAGGATTTAAATTTCATAGTAGCATTATTAGACAATTTCTTTTAAGAGCTAATTTATGTGGGTTACGCTACTAGAAAATAGAGAACTAAAACAATCTTCATATTGTCTTTGATCATTTGGATTTGACGCTTTATTGTAAGCCATTTATTCCTTGACACAACTCAAAAGTTTATCTACAAGTAGATCATTTTTTTTAATAACACAATCATTCTTAGAAGTGAGAATTGCTCTTCTGATTAAATCATAAGGATCGCGTACAAATGAATTAGTAGATGGAAAAACAAAATTAATCAAATACTGTAAAGAAGTTTCTTTATCAATGTGTGGTAAAAATATATTATTTAGAATTACAATATTATCTTCGAGTACATATGGCTCCACACCGTCACCAACTCTTAACAAAAATGAAACAAAATTTGGATAATCTTTTGCTTAAATATTTTCTTTCAATTTAAATTTAGTAAGACATGGCCAAATTTTAGAAGCAATAAAACTTGCATCTATTATATGCTACTTAGACCTATGGTGCACAATTGGTAATGTCTATCTAAAATCCCCACCACACACAACCACTTTACCACCAAAAGGTATAATTTTTTTGTCAGTTATGTCCTGCAAAAGTTTATCAAATGCTTCAATTAATTTTCTATTAGCCGTGGAAGCTTCATCCCAAATAATCAACTTTGTTATAAGAATTATCTTCGCCAAGCTAGATTGTTTACTAATGTTAGCATCACTCTTATGATTTATGTCAATTGCCAGCTTAAATCTAGAGTGAGCAATTCATCCTCCAGGCAAAAAAGATGCAACAACTCTAGCAGTTGCAACAGCTAAAGCAATGAAACATTTAGATCTAACATGTGCAAGTAATGTTTTATATAAAAATATATTTCCTGTCCCTCTTGGCCCATCAACAAAAAATGCTCTAGCTTCTTCATTATTAATCTTATTTATTATAGAGACAAAGGCAATTTTCCACATTTCATTTAATTTTTTGATGTTAGATAAATTAGCAATAGATGGTGCAATACTTGGTTCATAAGCTAATTCTTTAGTAAACCTTTCTTCTTCTATTAACCACACAAAATAATTTGATAATGCATAATCATGAATACTTTTTCCCATAGACATTAGTTGGACTAACCACTGTCGTCGAACTGTCAATTATAAACTTAGTACTTCTCTGACTATTGGCTTTGCGAGTAAAAATGTGTGCAGTTATGAATTGTTTGAGTTCAACTAGAGTTTGGTCACATTTTTCTGTCCACTGGAACTTTCTCATATTCCTGAGGACCTAAAAGAATGGCAAACTCTTATCTGCTAACCAGACAGTGAATCGGTCGAGAGTAATGATTCTCCCAAGTAGCCTTTGAACATCCCTCACAATTTTAGGCGATAAGATGCCTTGAATTCCTTAAATCTTTTGGGGATTAGCCTCAATGTTTCTCTTACTGATCATATAACCCACGAATTTTCTACCTCACTCCAAATATGCATTTGTTTAGGTTAAGCTTCACGTCGAATGCCCTTAACATAGAAAGTGTATGGTCGAGATTGGCTAAGTAGTTTGACTCATTTTCTATTTTAAAATCATATCTCCACATAGACTTCCATGGATTGACCAATCTCATGCTTGAACATGAAGTATACTAGTCTTTGACAAGTTGTACCAGTATTTTTTAACCTAAATAGCATGACTAGAAAATAATATACACCATTTGGAACCATAAAAGCAGTTTTATCTCTATTTTGGGGGCTATGAAAATTTGGGAATATCCTTGAAAAGTGTCCATCATACTTAAGAGGTGAAAACCTGCTATAGAGTCAACTAACAGATCTATTCAAGGCAGTGGATATAGGTCCTTAGGGCATGCTTTATTAAAATCAAAAAAATCATTACACATTCTCTATTTGTCTTCATTTTTAGGGACAAGGACTACATTACAAAGCTAACTAGGATATTGAATCTCAACTGTGTAGCCTGTCTCTAAAGCTTGTTGACCTCTTTTTCAATGATCTAGTACCTCTCAGCATTGAAAGTTCTGGTTTTTTTTTTAACTGACTTGAAAGATAGGTCGACATTAAGATGGTGGACAATAACTTAGTGGTCGATTCCTCAGAGGTTGGCTACTTTCCATGGAAAGACGTTAATATTCCTCATAAAAAACTCGACCAGCATGCACTCCATGTTGAGTCCCAAGCTTACCCCTATCCTTGTTGTCTTATTAGGATTTTCAAGTTCGAGTTCTATTATTTTGAATTCTTTAGTCGGCTCAACTCTGGTGTCTTCCCTCTTTCTGTTCTTGCTGGCCTGTCCCTCATTGAGTTCCATTACTAGCATGTCCCCCGAGGGTTTTAGTTTTGGTTGAGTTTTTTGTTCATTTACCTTGATTGAGATTGTGTAACAACATCATGCTTTTTTTATGATGCATAGCAACTCCCTTATACTAGTTGCTATCGAAAATTTGACCTTCATGTGATAGGTCGATACTATGGCCCTAAAGTCATTAAGGGCTGGTCTTCCAATTATGACATTGTAAACAAAAGATGTATCAACAACCAGATAGTTGATCGTGAGGATGCAACTTTTTAGTACTTTTTTAAAAGATGTGGACAAGTTTATGGATCAGACTGGCATAATTTTTGAGCCCCCAAAAAAGACTAGAGGGGTACGAATTGGCTCAAACTTTAATTTTTCCAACCTTATTCTCTCCAACATTTATAAGAAAATTATGTTTCTAGAGCTACCATTGCTGACCAAAATCTTTTTGACCTCAAAGTTAGCTATTTCTATTGTAACCACCAGAGGGCAATCTAATTTGCTCTACTGATTTAGAGTCCCTCTAATTGGTCCTCCTACAATGGTGTCACTAATGTCTCTCAGTGAGAGGCACTCCTATTTGACCTTCTGCTTTCCCTTGTCTACCTTTCTTGGGCTACCTAATTATTCTTTATGGGGAGTATGGTTGGACTGAGCCATTACTTAACGGGTTTTCTCATCAATGTATTTTTTGAGGTTACCTTGTTGGATTAGTTGCTTGATCTCATCTTATAGGATAAAGTAATCCTCAATGTCATGGCACTTTTGCCTATGAAAATGACAATACTCTTTAGACTTTTTCATAGTTTCAATCTCATTGAGCTTTTTTATTCTTTTCAAAAGATTATCATTCTGTATTGCGAACAAAACCACTTTCCTGGGAGTGTTAAGTGAGGTATAGTTGTTAAACTTCTTTATTAGAGATCGGTGACCTTCTTTCTAGGGCTTGTCATCTTGCTCATTGCCTTTCTTCTTGTCACTCTCTTCACCACCATACTTCATCTTTTTCATGTCTTCTTGTATCATGTATCTTTCCACTAGATCAAGGAGCTCCTCTATTGTTCACAATCTCTCCAGAACAAAAGGTTTGGCACATTGCTTATATCTTAATCCCAGGAAAGGACATCAATCAAAAATTTGATCCAAGATCTTCAGCATCTCACTGTTGAACCTGGAGAAGAAATTCCAAAGAGATTCATTTTCATTTTGCTTAACTGTGTGGATATGAGTGTGTGGCCACCTCACTTTTCTTCTGTTGGCAGATTGATGAAGAAATTTATTGTAGAACTAGTCATAGAAAAATATGGAAGTAGGTTTTGACTTCACAAACTATTCTAGCCTATGTAATAGAAAGTGGTGACTAATATTTTAGCATGAATATGGTCATTATAAGCATGTAGTTGCATCATGTGCACAAATTGTAGTAGGTGCTCATTAGGGTCGGTTGACCCATTATATATGGGTAATTTGGTCGAGATTTTTGCATCAATCATGATGTGCTCATCAATTATTTTCTAGATGAATGGGAATTCCCTTTGCCATCAAAATTTGAGGGTGTTGTCAAGCTAAATCCTTTCAACATTTCTCCTTGAGATCTCCTCCAATTGCCTATTCAGCTACTGAACTTGGTGTGAAACTTTCTTCGATTCATCTTTGTCAGTTTAGATAGATAAAACTGTGGTGGAGTGGGAGAAGTAGTGGTGGCCTGCGGTTACTTTATTTTTCGGAAGTAGTTTACCTAGTGTTCACCATTTTTAGGATGTAGATTCCACATCACACAGATGGTGCCAAATGATGATGTTAATTTTAGTAAGACGGGCTTCTTAATTTCAAACTAAAGGTATGTGCCAACCAATAAAATAAAATTAGATGACATAGGTTGAGTCCTGCAATCAATGAACAAATATTAGGCTAGCCAAGAGGGTCCTTGGCTAAAACCCTTTGATATTTAAGTTAGTTTTGGAGTTGAGGATAATTTGGCAAAGTGACAGTTTAGGATATGTGTAAAAACATACCTTAGTCTCTAAAAGATAGGGTATTTATAGTGTTTGGCGAGGGCAAAAAAGACAAGTTTGTCCCTAATACACTGCAGATCTTGTCTTCCATAAGTAGGGGTAACATTCGACCTAGTCTAGAGCCTTATAAATGGCTGGTTGGCCAGAGAGAGAGTTCTTACCATCGTTAATGTGAAGGTGATATGCCATCAAGCCATTTAATGCAAGTAAGATGGTGGTTGAGACATTGAATGTAGACGCGATAAATGGCAAGGATTGCCATTAATGCTTTTAAAGCCTGCTAGTATTAACCCCCCGAGGTTGGGAAAACTTGACCTCTGAGGTCAATTTGGACTTCCTGAAATGTTGTTGCTCATGGGCCTCATACTCAGTTTTACAGGGGTTGCTATTGGCCTACACCTTTATTGGGTTTGTGGGTTTACCCATGTTAATGCCAAAAAACCTCCATAACAGAAATTCATCTACTTTTCTAATATTCACTTATTTTATCAACAACATTTGCAGAAGAATATTCAATTATATTATAACATATCCTATCATGACCCATGTAAATGTACATATAGAGATACTTCACCAAGTTAAAATTTGAACAAATCTCAACATTTATATGACAATTAAATTTCACCAACAAATAAGGATAATACAAAATAATATATCTATTATCTAAAGAAACACCTCGAATAACAACTTTTCTACCATCGTTTCTCCCTCTATAATTAGGGTAAGATGACATGCCATTAGTTGTCATTTCAGAAAACTCCTTAGGATATTTATTTTTACAAATACCGTCTTGCATACAAAAATTCTTAGGATTGTCATCACCACATGGACTATACATCATATGTGAAACTACATAACTAAAAAATAAAGAATTAGAATCAGAAGGTATTTAAGCACAAATAATATTATCATACAATTATGGAGAAATGAATTTATGTGACTGCTTCATAATTAATATCCAATAAGCATGAGGTAAACCTCTTTTCTAATATTCAACAATATATACATATGCTGCAACTTCTCCAAATAACTTTTTATATATATATATATATAATTTCATTCTTAAGTTCTTCAAGTTTAGCTTCGAAAACACGTGCAACAACTAAGTCAAGCTTATCCTGAGGTGACTCCATAGGTAACATATCATCTTCAATTTCCTTCCAACGTAGATTGCACGTCATTGTTATAAACAAGTCTGGGTTTCCATTTCTCTATACTATAGCCATATGATTAACATACCTTTTCATCATATCTCTAGGACATCCTATAAAAGAAAAAGGCAATATAATTCTTCGACCTATCTAGAACGCACCATTTAATCCATCAACACCCAAAGCATCCACAATCCCTTGAAAACTCTCAATCTACATCATATTGTTGCCACTCCATCTTATAAAAATCTAAATATTGTGTTTCTATCTTAATATAAGAGTCAATACCATATTGTTGTCATAATCTCCCTGAATGAACAATACAATTTACTTCATTTGGACAAATTTGACATTTGTAACAAATATATTCACCACATGACATATTTTCCTTACTGTTATTGTTCCGCATATAAATTGCAGTAGGAACATATGAAAAAAATTCTATATTAGGATTATGACGAGGAATGATAATTTAAAGTAATCCATATTTTTCAGATAACAAACCTTCATTCTCAATCCCAACAACATCTGAGGCAAACTACCTAATAGTTCGAGACATAATAATCTGCCCACTACATGGACGACCTAAACTTCTATTTGTCAAGTTACGCTTAATACCAGCATGCCAACCTAGCTCACCAAGTGGGAATAATAAAGGATATTGCAATGGATCATAACATCGTAATGATATAAAATTGCATGACTTCAAGAGTGAGACCCATATAACCAAATATCACGACACATCTCTTCTAGATCATCATTACTTTCAACCCAAATTCCAGCTATTTGATATACAGTTGGTATATTGTAAGTCTTTTGATTTAATTGAGGCTGAGCATGCAAAACAACTCTATAATTTTGAAAACTATTTCAAGATCTCATTCATTTAAAAATCTTGAAATATAGATTCCTAGCTAAAGCTCTTATAAGCATACTAACAAGGTCTTGATCAAGATCATATTTTCTTAAAGTGCTGCACTTGATATCATCTATTGTATCTAAGAAAAACAATTGCAACCTTTTGGGTAGTTTGAGAGAATTATTAAAGGCTTCTAATTTATGAGTCACTTGTCCATTGACCTTCAAAGTATACACACGTTGATTGCTCGAACAAAAATGAAAATTAGTTTTCATGACAATTGATGTCAAAGCAAAATGGTTATTATAAGTTTGAATTTGCCTCCTAAATCCAATATCCACAGTTGTAGTATCAATAGTAAATAGATGATATAATATATCATTACAAGTAATTGGAGCCAAAGAAACATCACCATGTGCACACTAAAACAATGGAGGCTCATATAAAAATTTAATAGCACCACATAAATGACAAGATAGCGTAGAAGGTAGAACCCAAGGATTAGTAAAAACTATAGAAACACATGAGAATCGAGGTAAGATTCGTCAAACATGGGGAAATCTTTGAATAAACTACATTAGGTCTATCAATATGTATTGAACTATTAAATCCATCAATTTCATTGAATTCATTTGAGCTACTATTGTTTCCATTGAAGGCAAAGTAACACCAGAATCATCAGGATTAGAATCGCAAGAAAGTCTTGATAGATTAAAGACAATTGTAGATTGTTGAGGGACACCACTTTTTCTATGATGATCCTAATATTGCTCCATATGATGCTCCAACAGCCCCCTTTTTTTTTTTTCTTAGAGCCATATTTTTATATGTTTTTCTTGCTCTATCACATTGTTTGTTTTAGCTCCTCAATTTCACTCATCAAAAGACCATTTATATAATAACAATGATAATACCACAAATCATAGCACAAATAAAACAATGAAAAATTCAAAATAAGATGTACAGGCTACCAAAAATTGCATATCTTAAAACAAAAGACAAAATACAAAAACCAAGCTGAAGAAACCAACAAAATAAATACAAACATCTTTAAAAATAGCACAACTACACTAAATATATATTACATAATCACATTGAATAAAATAACCAAACAAAAAAACACTGATAACAATTAATTTACTTTGATAAACATAAAAGATACGAACATCTAATAAATAAACAAATCACAAAAAGGTGACAACATATAAACAAATCAATGAAAGAA
>JACGDI010001348.1:116393-129404 GCA_014898725.1 Jacaranda copaia
TTTCAGGTGAGCTAGTTGGGCTACCATTTTTAACAGAGGTCGAAGTTGGCTCTAGTCGATCAGAAAAAATTGGAGAGGGGATGAGACATGCAAACAATCAAGGTACAACTTGAGTCATCCCAAACTAGGGTTGACCAGTTAATAACAGAGGTCACAGGCCTCTGTAAGTAGCTTGTGACAAAAGATCAACAACTGGTCTTAGCTATCAAAGAAAAAAGCATGATAACTGAGTTGTTGTATCAGACTTGACTGGATGTGCAGCAAAGCTATGATTCTGGTCGAATGGTGGGGTATAATGCTGCTATATAGGAGGCCTGAGTAGAGTTTTATAGGAAGCTCCCACTCATGCGACGAGAGATGGTGCAACAGTTTATGCTGTGCTTGGCCTTTCAGGATGTAAGTGTAGTTTTCTCACTGGATGACGTAAGGATTGCATTCGAGAAGGCTATAAAGCAGCTCAAGGATCTGGGCTATGCCTTTTGATTAAAGGACAATGACTGCATAAACCCTATCTTGGATGAGAAACTACAGCCATATCCTAAGCCCAAAGAGGCAGTTGCCGAGGGGGACACTGCGGGGGATATTCCGATTGAGTCCATGATCACTGCACAAAGGAGGTAGGAAGATGTGGTGAAGAAGCTAGCTACTATGGTGAAGGAGTTCGATTTTGTAATTAACTTTGCTTTCGAGATTTAGGACAACATGGTCGACACCAATGAATTTTTGTTATGCCCTAGAGACTTTTTGGTCAATGAGGTAAGGTTTTCACGACTAGTGCCAGTTTCTCTCCCATTTGCCATGGCTAGGCTTGAGTTAGAGGCTAACAGCCTCATGATTATTTCTGTCCTGTCGAGTGATGGGCTTGACAAGCAATTGAAAAGGGTGCTTGGGCAGTTCGGGCTAAGGGTATAAGGTCGAGCAACTAGTGAATTTTATGTTGTACAAGTCTGGTCGCGCTGTGAGGTATAGCTTTGTAATCTCCCCATTTTTCCCTTTGTAATGAAACATGATTTTGATTTAATGAAATATGATGATTATTGCATCAACATGCAGTTTGCTATTTTGGTCGTTGACTTTATTTTGATATTTATAGTTTTGTTGAACATGAATGGCTGATGATCAAGTTCATTATGGATAATACAAATCCCATAACAATGATCAAAGTCGACTCGAATTGATGAAATGATTGCATAAATGCACATGATGTTAGGGTCGATTAAGGTTATTACCTTTGCAAAAAAATAAGTAATTTTGTCAAAATTATTTTACGTGTCAATATTTTGTTGCCAGATTGTCTTTGAGCTCCAGGCTTATTCATATGGTTGATGTTTAGATAACTTATCTGACAGATTGATTAGCCAAATTATCTTAACATTTTCATAAAGTTTTGCTCAACTACGTGGTCGGGAGCTGACTGAGCGTATTTGGTAAAATGTACTAAATGATTTTACTTGCCTTAGTTGGTTATTGAGTCAACTACAGGCGCTAAAAGTCCTTTAATGGTTGGCATGAAACCATTACTACGAGGTCGACTGTAATCATTAGGCTGAAAGGCTTTAGTTTGGTAGCTTGAAATTACTTCTTGGATCAACTACAGAGTAGATTGTGAACTTTGGGCCGGAAAGCATTGGTTGGTAGCTTGAAGCTGCTTGTGCGGTCAACCATGGGGTTGGCTGTGAACTTTAGTCTGAAAAGCTTTGGTTAGCAACTTGAAGCTGCTTCTTGGGTCAACTACGAGGTCAGCTGCCTCTTGGGTCGACTATAGGATCAACTGTGAACATTTTGAGTTACAGGAGGGAGGGGCTAAGTGCTATTGTAGCGTTGCAAGTCAATGATAGTAAAATTGCTAAAAACTTTGTTTTATCAAACAATACAACAGCTATTACAAAGCTTTTGTGCATATAATTTCTTTAGGTTAATGGCATTTCATAGATCAAGAAGTTCATTGTTGTCAATGTCCGCCAGTCAATATGCATTATGCTTTGACACCTTGACAACAGTATAAGGCCCCTCCCATTTTGGGTTAAGTTTGCTAACGTTCTTGGATACTTGTAACTTTTTGAGAACCAGGTCCCCAATCTTAAAATGACGTAATCAGCTCTGTTGTAGCTTTCTGCCATCTTTGATCTATACTGTTGCATGGTGCTATAGGCTTCTTGTCGCTGCTCGTTGATGATCTATAGGTTGAATTTCCTTTCAGATGTGTTTTTTATTAGATTAAAGTGGATCACTCGAGCTGTGTGTTGTACAAGTTCAGAAGAGGTGATTACTTCATAATTATAAACCAAACTATAAGGGCTGTGACCTGTGGTTGTATGGGGGGTGGTCCTATATGCCCATAACACCCAGGGAGGTCATATGCCTAGCTTGATTCAGTCCCCTCTATTTGGGCTTTTAGGTGGTTGAGAACAGTTTTGCTTGTTACCTTTGTTTGGCCATTAGACTGAGGGTTCCCCATTGAGGTAAAGGGTTGGTTGATACCCAAAGCTTATCACCAACTTCGCGTGCTTCTGCTCTGGAATTGAGTTCTATTATCTGAAATGAGGATCTCAGGAAGACCAAAGTGGCAGATGATGTTTTTCTAAACAAAGCTCTTGATGGTGGCATCAATTATTTTTTGGGACAGCTTTGGTCTCAACCTATTTGGTGAAATATTCGATGGCCATAATTATGAATTTCCTCTAACTTATCATCTTTGGCAAGTACCCCACAATGTCAATCTCCCATTGATTGAATGGCTACATGACCTGAACATTGACCAAGGACACGGCAGGCTAGTGTAGGATGTTTGAATGGACTTGGCAGGATAGATACTTTTGAGCAAAGTCAACAGCATCTTTCAGTAATGTGGGCCAAAAGTATCTATATTTGATGACCTTATGTTCAAGAGGTCTCTCCCCATAGTGGTTCCCACAACTGCCTATGTGGATATCGTGTAGAACCTCATAAGCTTGGTTGGGGTTCAAGCACCTTAAGGTTGTCTGAAGATCGATCTTTTATAAAGCTGACTGTGCTCATCGATGGTAAATTTGGTTGCTTGACCCCTCAGCCTGTGTGCTTTATTCTTATTATTGGGAACTACACTCTAGCTCAGGTAAAGCTTTATTGGATCTAGCCAAGAATAAAATATTTCCTTAATGCTTCCCATAAAAGTTTGTTCGAGAATGCCAATTGATGGTTTGTTGGTGACCAGAAATGTTATCTTTCTGTCTCTTGTTTCTTTGGTCGAACTTGCGAATTTAGACAGGGCATCTGCTCGTTCGTTCTCCTATCGAGTTACTTAGCTTAAGGTAAACTTTTTGAATAATTGCTATAGTCTTTTGACTTCAGTTAGGTACTGGCTCATGGTTGAGTCCTTAACCTTGAAATTTCCTTCGACCTATTTTGTGACCAACTGGGAATATGTAATTGCTACCAGGTTCTTAACCTTACAGTCTATTACCATCCTCATTCCAGCGATGAGAACTTCATACTCTGCCTTGTTGTTAGTCATTGCATAATCAAGCTTGATTGCAAAGTTGTATTTCTCCATCGAAGGGGAACAAAGAGCAACACCCACAACTTCTTTTGAGGTAGTCGCTAACCCATCGACGTGCAAGGTCTAAATGAGAGGGTTTTCATAATCCTGCTCGAGGAGATTGACTCGCTCAATGATGAAATCTCCCCAAACCTATACTTTAATGGCCATTCAGGTTGAAAAGTAAAAACAAACTCTTCCAATTCGATGGCTTATTTTGTTAATCTCTTAGATGTATCTAGTTTTAAGAGCACTTGTTTCAACAGCTAGTTCATCAATGCCATGATTGCATAAGATTGAAATTATCTTTGTAACTTTCAAGCCACAATGACCAATACGAGAGTGAACTTCTCAATCTCCAAGTAGTTATGTTCTGGCCATTGTAGTGCATTGCTATAGTAATAGACCGGTTGATGGTTTCCATCTTTAGTCAAGACCAAAATTAAGCTAATCGAGGCTTCAAAGATAGTTAAGTGATGTGCAGCATCTCTCCTAGTTCCGACTTAGTGAGCATAGGAGGCAAGGACAAGTATTGCTTTAGTTTGATCAGAGCTTGATCACGTTGTTTATTTCATTAGAAGCCCAAGTTCTTGGCACTTTTGAGTATCTTAAATAAAGGTAGAATCTTGTTAGCTAAATAGGCGATGAACTTGCTAAGAGCTATAATCCTGTCGATCAGGCACTGTACATCTCTAATTGTTTGAGGTGGTGCAATGTTTAACAATACCTAAATTTTCTGTAGATTGGCCTCGATGTCTCTTTGACTGACCATATAACTCAAGAATTTACCTCCTCAAACTCTAAATATACATTTGTTTGGGTTTAGTTTCATGCCAAATGCTTGCAGTTTGGCAAAATTATGGTTGAGGTTGAGTAGATAGTCTTTAGCCTGCTATGTTTTGATGATCATGTCATCGACATAACCCTTCATAGACTTGCCAATCTCATTTTTAAACATAAAGTTGACCAGTCTTTGATAGGTTGCCCTAATATTTTATAGCCTAAAAGGCATGACTAAAAAATAATAAACACTATTAAAAACTACAAAAGAGGTCTTATTCTTGTCCTTGGGTGCCATTAATATCTGATGATAGCCCTGGAAAGCATCCATCATACTCAGTAGTTCACAAACTATAGTAAAATCCACAAACAAATCTATACAAGATAGGGTGTAAAGATCTTTAGGACAAACTTTATTCAAATCAATGAAATCGTTACACATGTGTCATTTTCCCTCATTCTTGGGGATGAGTACAACATTACAAAGTCAAGATGGATACTGAATTTATATAATATAGCCTGCATTTAAGAGTTTGTTGACTTTCTCTTATATTATCTAGCACCTCTCGACACTGAAAGTTCTCATCTTCTACTTGACAAGTTTATATGAGGGGTCCACATTGAGGCAGTGGATGATAACACTAGGATCGATTCCTTGGAGGTCAGATGTCTTCTAGGCAAAGACGTCGATGTTTCTCTATAGAAAATTGATCATGAGGCACTCCATGTGGTGGCCCATATCAATTCCTATCCTGGTGGTATTATTGAGGTCCTCGAGCTCCAATTCGACTATTTTGAACTCTCTGATTAGCTCTACTCTAGTTTCTTCCAACTTTATCTTCTTACTGGCTTATCCTTCTTGGGTTTACTACAGGGGCATCTCCCGAGGTCTTTAGTTGTGGTCGAGTCTTCTGCTCGCTTGACTCAATCAAAATTGTATAACAACACCATGCCTCTTTAATATTGCACAACAACTCGCCTATGCCTGCTGGGGTCAGGAATTTGATTTTCATGTGGTACCTTAAGATAATGGCCCAAAAGTCATTCAAAGCTGGTCACTTAATAATAATATTGTCGATGAATGGGGCATCGATGACCAGGTAGTTGATCATGAGTGTTCTTTTGTGAAGGGCTTCTCTGAATGATGTAGATAAGTTGATGGAGCATTCCAGTATGACCTTTGACCCCCTAAATCCAACTATGGGTGTGCGCACAGGCTCAAACTTCAATTGACCTAGATTCATCCTTTTTTGGGTCAATAGAAAAATCATTTGATGGAGCTACCATTGTCGACCAAAACCTTTTTCACTTCAAAGTTGGCCATCTTGATGGAGATCGCCATGGGACAATTAACTTTATGGTCAATGCTCTTGCCCTTGAGGTAGGTGAGGTCAATATCGGTTAAAGAGATAGGTTCTGTGCTAGTGGACTAGTGGAACATTATTTTGACAAGAAAGGCCTTAGTCGAGTCCAGTCTCTTTTATGTCTATCTCCGTGCGGACTTAGAGTCCCCCTTAGTGGGACCACCTGCAATCATATAAATCACTCCTTGAATAGGCGAGCCGGTGTCCTAGGCAAGTTTCTTTCCTTTGTCCTCTCTCTTCTAGCTAATTGACCTTCCTCTATGGAGAGTTTGGTTGATTTTTCCCTTTTCTATTTGGACACCTTTAACCATATATTTCTTGAGATGGCACTGTCTGATTAGCCTCTTAATCTCGTTATGTAGATTGAAACAGTTTTCCATATCATGGCCCCTTTATTTGTGGAAATGGTAATATTTTTTTAATTTTTTCATGGCCTCTGTTTCAATTAGTTTTCTTGGTTTTATGAGGAGGTTGTTGTGTTAGATCGCAAACAACACTTCCTTCCTCGGGAGGTTGAGTGGCATATAGTCATGGAAGCGTTTGATAGGAGATCGACAACCCTCCCTTTGTAGTTGGTCGTCATTCTCCTTATTTGTTTTTCTTCTCGACCTCATAATTACCAAATTTCAGTCTATTCATCTCCTCTTGGGTCATATACCTCTTCGCCAGGTCAAGCAACTTCTCCATCAACCAGGGGCATTCTCGTACCATAACGTTAGCGCACTCCTTATGTCCAAGTCCTAAGAAAAGGACATTAATTAGAAACTCGATACTTAGGTTGTCAATTTTCAACACCTCTGTGTTAAATCTGGTGAAGAAATCATGAAAGGACTCTGCTTCATTTTGCTTCATAGTATAGAGATGGGTGTGGGGGAGTTTCACATTTTGTTGACTGGCAAACGGGTGAAGAAACTTATCACATAGCTGGTCATAGAAATATATCGACGCTAGCTCCAGCATGACGAACTAATTGACCACAATGCCCTAAAATGTGGTGACCAGTATCTTCACGTGTATATACTCGTTGTGACTATGCAGTTGCATCATATGTTTGAACTACATCAGGTGCTCATTTGGGTTTGTTGAGCCATTATATCGCAGAAGTCCAATTAGAACTATGGCGTCGACAATAATGCGCTCATTGATTATCTCCTGGAGGAATGATGACCCTTTTTCCCAATGAAATCTTTAGGGGCCATCAGGGTTAGGGGATCTTTTTTGTATTTCTCCTTAATATCTCCTCGAAGCATCTGTTTGGCTATTAGACTTGATAAGACATTTCTTTCCACTCTTCTCAGTTTGCTTGGGTTATATTCCTGTCAAACTAGGGCCTCACGCGCTCAACCTTATCACGCTGCTGGGCTTGAATAGGCCGAACATATTGGTTAATAGAATTAGCAATTTCTTCCTATGGATCAAGTTGACCTTTTTCTCTAAGAAGGAAACTAGGGATAACCTTGCTTCTTGTCGACGGCCACCTAAATTCTGGTCGACTAGGGCTGTCTCTTAGGGATCTTTCTAAGGGGTTATGAATTAGACTAGCTACTGGGGCAAGCATGGCTGTATGTTGATTCAGGGCAGTTGATAGTTGAGTAGAAATTTGAGCAGAAATTTGTTTACTGATTAGTTGCATCAATTGAGGCATAGTCAAAGTGACAACTTGCTCCAGTGGGGTGCTAGGTACCAGAGCATTTAGCTCTTGATGAAGCTAAGAGGGAAAAAGAGACACCGTCCTTCTGTTTTGCTCTCTTTCTAAAGCAGCTTGCCTAGTGTTCACCATTTTTCAATTATAGTCTCACTTTTCCATAGATGACACCAAAATGATAAGGTTGAAAGCGGTGTTTACTGAATTGGGTTGGTGTTTAGGCTAATTCGACCCCGCTGGTTGAGTGGTCCAACTAAGAAATAGATTTGGGCTAAGATCTACAATCTCAAGCAAACATCATACTAGTTGAGATGCCCTTGGCTAAAGCTTTCCGACACTCAAGTTAGTACTGGTCGACTAAATAAATTGAGCAACGAAGTGAGGGCTTATAGTGAAGAATGACATTCCTTGAGAGTGGCTAGCAATGGGTATTTATAGCCTTCTCTAAGTGGATGATATATCTCAAATGCCCTTAACATGTGTAGGCAGTTCTTGTCCTTGTATGGGGAGTTTTAGATCATCTTCTATCTCTATATTATTCCAATTGGCATCACCTCCTACTTTTCGGGATAGAATAGTATACTGGTGGGGCGCCTCCTGACAGAAGCAGAGGCAGAGGTGGTATTTAGGCGTCATGTTGCATTAATGCGGAGGCATACTACTTGTTAGGTATTAAATGTGACAGAGATACGATTTGATGCTGGGACGACCACACTAGCCAACTATAGAATTGGTTTTTAGGATAGGGCAGCCCCTAAAGGCGCAGCACTCAAGATCTCTCATCAGATACGATCAAGCATGCGCGCTCAACCAGGGGTCTATAGTTGAGTGGCGGTCCTGCATATTGCATAAGCGATAAGGTGATGATCGACGACCCAACTGGGCTTTTGAGGCGAGATGATCCTGGAAGTGCGGTCTGGGATCGATAGTTGTTAGATTGGGTCTGTTGGGTAATTCCATATCAGTTGCCATGAACTCTTGATAGAAAAATTGGTTGAATCAATCCTTTTTTGCCTAATAAATTAATAATTGTTTCCGGAAAAAGAATATATATATATATATATATATATATATATATAACACAATAACCAACCTTGATTGTTGCCTATGATTTTATAACAATTCTTAGACTCAAGAATACGTTTATGCTTTTATCATGAATTGAATAGTCATTTATGATTCCATAGTTATATATTTTTAAATAAAAAAAACTCAATATTTTATAGATATTAAAAAATATTAACTTTTTACCGACCATATTTTGGAGAATAATCAATTTCATAAAAACTTCTAATGCTTGCATCTATTTTTTATTAGTTGTGTCGAAAAATTCTGAATACATCCATCTTCTCTATCTTATCTACACTGTTCATAAAGCGTGAGACTTTTACTATAAAAAATAATGTTGATGCGTGAGATTTTTAATAATTAACTCGATACATTATTTAATGAGTAGATAATATTAATAAATACTATAAAAAAATAATGTTGATAGAATTTTATTTTCTGCACTCTTCCAAAATTTCACCTTTTGTTTCTTTTTTCTTTAATTATTCACCTTTTCAGAATTTTTTTTACTTATTTATTTATCCTCAAAAAACATTACAAAATTATAAAAGTTATAATGTTATATTAAAATTTTTAATTATTTTATGTTATAAAAATTTTAGCACAGACTACGCGCACCAAAATTACTTGTTTGCCTTATTATCAATCTCGGTCCCATGTCTGTCTCCTATTTCTCCACACTGAGAATCTGTCCAAATTTTAATCACTGCACCGGTTCCACCATGCCAATGCCCTTTTGATTTCTGTTTGGCCAGATAAGAAGGAGATGAGAAACTTATAAATAGAAATTAAGTGTATGTAGTGAAGATACGTTAATTTTGGTTATAAATTATAAGTATAAGTAAATTATGGGATTGAACAAATTAAATTCCATTTTCAACAACTCTAAATTTGTCATATTTATGGATTCAACAACCCTTGATCTGTCCTTACCCTAACAAATCAATGTTTTGAGTCCTGCACGGTGATTATTGTTTAGTTATTTTATTTTATTTTCCTATGGCTGTGGAATAAATATACTTAGGCATTAATTCAAGTCATTTAACAATCTTAAATTTGTCTCATGCAAGGATTAACAACTCTGAGTCTGAGATCTGTCTAATTATGGGATTAAACAAATTAAATTCCATTTTCAACAACTCTAAATTTATCGTGTATATGGATTCAACAACCCTTGATCTGTCGTTATCCTAACAAGTCAATATTTTGCGTCCTCCACGGTGATTATTGCTTATTTATTTTATTTACTTTTCTTTTCTTTTTCTATGACTGTGGAATAAAATATACTTAGCCATTAATTCAAGTCATTTAATAATCTTAAACTTGTCTCGTGCAAGAATCCAACAACTCTGGATTTGAAAATCTGTCTAATTATAAGATGAAACAAATGAAATTCCATTTTCAACACGTGTCCTGTATAAATATTCAACAATCATTAATCTGTCTTTATCCTAACAAGTCAACATTTTGAGTCCTCCACGATGATTATTGCTTAGTTATTTTATTTTTCCTACTGCTGTGGAATAAATTTGCTTAATTAGCCATTAATTCAAGTCACCAGCTTACCAAGTTTTCAAACCTCCGTGAGTCCATGTGAATCCGCATTGAACTCCGAGCCAAGTCAGCTGAAAACAGAAAAGTGTATTTTTTTTTTAATCTAAAAAATTCACTATATACTTTATAATAAAAATACTTCTTTCTCTCAAAATGGGCCAAATCACGTAGCTGACATCATGCAACAACGTCTATATATATATATTTTTTTGTTTTGTTTAGTCATATTTTATTGGATTTGTCATCTTTTGAGTACCATGTTGGGATACAAATCAACCGAATCAGTTCGCCAATCTAATGAATTGGCTTGAAAAGTGTTCAAACTCGAGTTAAATAATTTTTGTTTGCAAGATCATGAACCTATACTTTTTATTTAAAAAAATATTTATATAATAAAATATACTAATTTTAAAATTTTTTATAAAATAATTTAACTTTTTGAACTCGAGCTTGAACCTAATGAATCGAGTCAAGCAGAGCCGAGCACAAGCCTCAATTTCTTGAGCTCATCGAGCTTGAGCTCAAAGTCGATACATTTGTTTCAAACTCAAACTCAAACTTTAAAAAATAATCAAAGCTCGGCTCGACTCGACTCGACTTGTTTGTATTCCTAATAACACGCACCCTTGTACAACAGGTCAAACTTATACTTCATACATTCATTGAAAATTTTGACATTGAAAAATATTATATATATATATATATATATCTCGCAATTTACTTTAAACTAACAGCTTGTTTGTTTTCATTTTTATTTTTTATTTTTGGTATTTTTAAAATTTAAAAAATTAGTTAAAAATGAATTGACAATGAATTTGTATTTGAATAATTTGTTGAAAAAATAATAATTATATATAGTTTAATAGGTTAGATGGGAAGAGATAGCAAAATAAAATAGAGAGAGAAAATATATAGATTATTGAAAGAATATATATACATAAATTATTGGAGAATGTGTTTTGAGGGGAAAAAAAAAAAGAGTTGGAATTTTGATGAAAATGATTACAAATTGTTGATAATTTATTTTTAAATAGTAAAATTGGTGAAAATGAATTTAAAAACATAAACAAACATGCTCTAATAGTATATATGTGCTCTCGAGATCTGAATATATATATATATATATATATAATACAATTTGAATTGAATTGTTATTAATTATATATTATCTTCAATCAAATTGGAGTCAGAGAATGGCCCATGTCCAAAATACTTGTGGATGAAAATAATAATTTGGACCTTTAAATTGCAGTAGAAGTATGTGTCTTGACTATTACTAGTTATACTTCTTTTTTTATGTTTAGTTATAGATAGAATTTCTTCCTCATATCACATTATAATTGACATCTTTCAATATAACAAGCTATATAAAAAGGTAGAAGGAAAAATATGTTTAGCCCAATATATATAGTAAAACCTAATTAGAACCTCTCATTGTTGCAATTTATATTCAGTAGGTTCTATTATTTCCTTTCTATCGAAAATATTAAGTAGACTATCACACATATTATAAAAAGATAAAATTTGAACCTAACTCACTCTATAAGCTAACTTAAGAGGTAATAATTGTCCAATATTATACATAGATATCACTACTCATATATTTAATCAATGTGAGAATTACCTAACACATATTATCAATTAGGGGTGCAATCTAGTTGAGTCAAGCCGAGTCGAGAGGAAATTTTTGAGCCTAAGCTTAAGCTCGAAATTTACATACTAGGCTCGAGCTAAATAACTACGAGCTTGAACTTGAACTCGAAATAAAAATATAGTAATGTAATATAAATTTATTAATAACATAGAAAATGATATTAAGTTGTACATCGACTTGGGAGTCTCGAGCCTAAATACAGACAATTTGATATCGATTTGAAAAAGAGTCAAACTCAATTCAACTCAACTTAAGCTCAAGCTCAAACTCAAGCTCAAGCTTACGAGTTTCAAACCTAAATATATACCATTTAAAATTAATTTAAAATAAAACTCGAGTTCAATTCAACTCGAATCGAATTAAAAACATCTTGAGCTCGACTCGTTTGCACTTTATTATCAACTAATTTGGCGCGGCAAAGCTTATATATATCAAAGTGGAAACAAACTAATATGAAGACGTACGTGCAAATTTATTGCACATTGAAAACAGTTTTTTTCCTTTAAAAAAAAAAAGAAAAAGAAAACAACAACAACAACAACAACATACACACAAACTAACCTACTCTCGCATTATCTGATGAACGACCTTGTTGAGTGTATTAAAGAATAAAGTGAAACAAATTAAATTAAATCCACCAAATGCCTTCATCTTATTCTATTTTGTTTTTTTATTTAATGCAACAAAACAATTTGTCTCATACAAGGATCGATCCAACGATTCTGGATCTGGGATGAAACAAGCCATTTTCAACAACTCTTATTGTTTTTATAGGATTGAATCCGGCGATGCAATATTTTTGGAGTCCCACGTCTATTGTTGCTTAGTAATTATTTTATTGCGTTTTCCTACTGCTGTGGAAAAAATTTAGATGCAACAACACTTAACCATTAAATTAAAGTCATCAACGTATGTCACTTTTTTCACTAATTAATATGAATAAGAATTCATCCGTAAATCATCTTCCAGTAATTTCGGTAATTTAATTTGTTTAGGAAGAAAGCTATTCTTTCTACTTACTTTATTTTATGCTCTTCTCTTTATCACAACCATTTTTTTATTATTATTTATCTTAAAATTTTGAATAAATTGTTAAAATATTGCAAAATTATAATACCATATAAAAATAAAATAATATTATTTATTTTATACCAATTTTCTATAGTGATTATTATCATTTGTAAAAATACTACGAAGGCAATAATGTACACTCACGATCCTCTAGGATTCATATTTTTGACAAAGTATACCATATATATAGATTGATAGATAGATACAGATTTGAATCTAAAATCTTATGCCAAAGAAACTTTCAAATTTGTGGGGGCTAATGTAGTTGGATTTTTAAGTTTTTTTATGATTATTTATTATGTGATAATTTGTATAATTTTTTATTATTGTGGTATAATTTGACTGGCATGATAAATAA
>JACGDI010001348.1:129643-163939 GCA_014898725.1 Jacaranda copaia
CCCCCCCCCTCCCCCACCCTATACTTTACCTGAAAAATTGAGTTAAAATCCACAAATAGTATTGAACCATGCAGAATTAACCAACTTACTCGATGTATTAAGTTAAGAAGAAAGAGTAAAAAAAATTGAAAAATGAAGTCATATATCAACCAAACACATCTTCCTTTTATTTTATTTTTCGTTTAAAGTAATAAAACAATTTAATTTTAACAATCTTAAATTTGTCTCATGCAAGGAACCAACAAATTAAATTTATCTCACAAGATCTGTTGAATTAATGTGGGACGAAGCAAATTAAATTCTATTTTCAACAACTCTAGATTTGTCCTGTATAAGAATTCAACAACCCTTGATTTGTTTTTATCCTGGCAAGTCCGTATTTTGAGTCCCACTTTGTTCATTGCTCAGTCATAATTTATTTTATTTTTCCTACTGCTGTGGATTAAATATATATATATATATATATATATATATAGTCAAGTTTTGCCATTAATTCAAGTCATCAGCTTACCAAGCTTTCAAATTAACCAAGTCAGCTGAAAAGTCTTGTTTTAGTTTATTTATCTCAATAATTTACTAAGTACTTTTTATTTTTAAATTTGTCTCATACAAAGATCCAACAACTCTGTATTTGGGATCTGTAATTTGGGATGAGATAAGCCATTTTCAACAACTCTGTATTTGTCCTCTATAAGGATTCCACAACTCTTGATTTGTTTCTATAGAAATTGAATTGAATGGAGCAAGTGAATATTTTTAATTAGAGTCCCACGTACGTCTATTGTTGCTAGCTTAGTATTTATTTTATTGTATTTTCCTACTGACGTGGAAAAAAAATATTTAGATGCAACAATGCTTATATAACCCATTAAATTAAAGTCATCAGCATATGTCACTTTTATCACTAATTAATATGAATAAGAGTTCATCCTTAAATCATCTTCCAGTAATTACCGTAATTTAATTTGTTTAGGAAGAAAGCTCTTCTTTCTGCTTACTTTATTTTACGCTCCTCTCTTTATCACAACCTTTTTTTTATTTATCTTAAAATTTTGAATAAATTATCAAAATATTGTAAAATTATAATACCATATAAAAATAAAATAATATTATTTATTTTATATTATAAAAATTCTAACACAACGTATTTAGTGCATCAAAATTACTAGCTTTTCTTATTATCAATTTTGGTAGTACATCAAAATTACTACTTTGTCTTATTATCAATCTCAGTCCTCAATCTCTCTTCCATATATTCCTCCAAAATGAGGAATTTTTCTGGATCTAGTCACTATGCCTTCCACTACACTCTGAATTCTCTATTTTATCTCTTATTCTACCTTGATGTATTTACTCTAAGAGTATTTGATTTTTATTTAATTAATTTATCTCTATTTTATTAGTATATTAGTATATTTTATTTTATTATTAGTATATAAAAAACTTTAAAATTAGTATATTTTATTAAATTTTTTAATATATAAATATTTTTAAAATAAAAAATAAAGCCCGCGAGCTTGCGAACAAGAATTATTTGGCTTGAGCTCAACTTGAAACTTACACGAGCTCGACTCAAGTTTGAAATTTTCGAACTTAAGCTCGAATACCTTCTGAGCTAACTTATCAAACTTACGAGCTGACTTAGTTCGTTTGCATTTCTAATCAGCACTATAAATATTTTAACTTTTAAATAAAAAATGAAGATTTTTACTTGTGCAGCTACCTTTCTCGCCTTCATTGGCCCGACCCGAGGTACTAATTCGTGATTTAATATTGAGCTGTCAATCCTAAAAGTTTAACATTCGACCTGTTCTTGAATTGTCCTATTTGATCATCCTGGAGCATCATCATGTATCACTTTTCTCATTAATATGAATAAGAGTTCATCTTCAAATATTATTTCATTACTTAAAAAACAATTATTCTTTCGTTACCTAAGGTTTGTTTCTTACAAGAAAAGTGTTCTTTCTACTTATTCTTTAGCCTAATTATTAGCATAGCTGAAAAATCTCGAACTTCTTATAGTTGAATGTTTAGTTAGTAATATTAGCTAATTAATTTGACTATTTTACTGCAAAAACTGTCAAAAAACTAAATATCTACTCTAAGGAGATTGCTATGAAATTAATTTTACAGATATAATTACAAATTATAGCTTTGAATTTCCATAGTAAATATAAATTATTTTAATTATAATCAACAAAAAATTATTAATTATCGAGCTGTAGCATTGTGCGTCTAAAGCATAACATACTAGTTATGCATTATTTGTAGAAAAATTAATAATATAAAAAATGAATTATCATCAATTACGAATTAACCATTGTAAGGGTTAGCTACAAGAATAACAACTTCAAGTTTGACTAGGACAATTTTGTAATCAAAATTATAAATTTTTAGCATCAATTACAAATTTATCATAAATAATACCCTTTTGTAATGTAAGTAATCTATAATATTCTGAGCTTTTTCTCATTCATCGTTTCCTTTTCCATATTCTGGTAAAAAGAAATTCTCATATGGTGCTCAATCACAAAAGTTTTTATCTACATATTAACTCTTAACTAAGTCAATCAGTTTAAGGGGATGTTTAGATGGATCCTGTGAACTCTTCAAATGATTTAAGAGTTGATAAGATGTCATAAAGTGTATGACAAAATATTTAAAAGAAGAGCTTCACAAACTTATAAAATTAGATACTATGATCTTTTGAACTCTTTTAAAAATAAATTTCAAACTTATTTCTAAAAATTTAACAAACTCTATATTAATTATAATCATTTTAGTTATAAAATTATTATTTTTAACAAGTTATGAGCTCTAAATTCTTATTTGATTTAAATACTTCAAGACTTTATTTTTAAACAAAATCTAACATCTTATAAGCTTTCAAAAAAAATTATATGTAAAAGTTTATAGGATCTTTTATATAAGTTTAAGTGAAAATCCTCTAAGAGGTGTCTTGATTAGCTTATAAGCTCTTATATGAGATACTTTATAAGTGGTTATAAGATGTTTAAAATATTTGATAAATTTTTGAGGAGATGAAGTTATGATATTCCAAAATAAAACTTTAGTATTGTATAAGCCCCTTTAAAATAAGTAAAAAAAATTAACTTATTTTAAAATTTTAAAAAATCCCTCAATTTTGATTATATTAGTTGCAATGGCGTTCTTGCTAACAATTTTCTTCGAAACTCTTCAAAAGTTCATTTTTGAAAATAAAATCAAACATCTTAAAAACTAAAAAAATATTGCATAAGTAGAAATTTGTAGAATAAGTCAACCAAAATAATTTTATTTTATTTTTATTTTTAAATCTGCATTGGGGTCTACATGTGAACTCTGGGAATTGAGGACGTGGGACTGGAGCAATTTAAGGAGGTCACTTCCAGACATTCCCATCCGAAGCGATCATCAGAAATCGCCCCGGCACAAGTCTGAAGCCGTCTGTGCTCTGCTGCTTATTTAGGTTTGCTTTACCGTTTCTGATCATGGCGAAATATTCCCATTTCTCTTTAATTTTACTCTTGTTTTCTTCTACACAGTTCGCATTTTCGCTCCCTTTCTGGAGGAAAATTGGGTCAATCTTTTGTCGATAAGCAAAAATTATATACAACTCTGCATCTTCGTTTCTTTCTTCCTCTTTCTTCCAGTTGATAACTTCTTCCTTTCCTTGCAATTCTGTGTTCCCTTTTGGGCTTCATTACGATTTTTCCTGTGAGAAAAACACAACCTGATTGCTGAATTTTGTGCAGGTTGCGCTGCAAAAGAGAAATTCGTGGTTCTAGCTGGTCGCCAAGTATGTCTTTTTTCTGCCTGCATCAATCCAGGCATGCCAAGAAGGGATATGAGAAAGTGCAAAAAGGACCCAGGGGAAAACCTCTGCGCAGGATCATATGCAGGATTGGTGATTCAATTAAGCAAAATACGGAGCCAGGCAATGACTCTGTCTCTGCCCAACAAGATATGAATCCGCCGGCGGGTCAGGGTGATAGTTCTGACCAACACAAACCAGCTCTGGCTGCCTGTTGCTGTTGCTGCCAAAACAGAACTTCAGTTGATAAGTCCAACCAGAAGACACCGTCCAAAGGAAAGGTTACAGTTGAAGAGCTAGAAGATACCTTTCCCCGATTTGGGCCCGCTTACAAAAAGGACCCCGATTCCTTCGAAGAGGCGAAGAAGGAAGCCTGGAGTCATGTCCTGAACAAGACTGATTCAGATGAGGAAGAATCAAGAATCTCAGGAATTTACCTTTCCGCAATAAAGGAAATAGAGAAAGAAGCAAAAGATACATATGATCCCCCAATTGTCGCGGGTTTGAAGAAATCTCAGTTCCAGTGGATGATGATAATTGATGGTTGTTTCTTCCTACAATTGGCATTATACGTCCTTGGAGGTTCCAAGCTACTCGGTTATCCTAAAAACCATGTTTATTTTGGATCAAATTCCAACGACAGAGAGAATAATCGGTGGATAAAGGCTATGTTCTTCGTAGGAAACCAAGTTCCTTACGTTGTCATCCGTAAATTAATGAAGCAAAGTTTCTTCCAGGATGTGATAGAAAGGGGGATAGCACAAGGGACGTGGTATCCTCCCTCAGACAACTTGCCTAAGTTGGTGCTTTATCTTTTGTTAATAGTGTTGCCAAAATCAGAGGAAAATGGCATAGGCTCATCATCAGGCTGGCTTTTCTCCAAACTTTTACGCCAAGAGAAACTGCCTCATTTCCGGGAAAGCCCCACCGACCTATTACACGGCATGCATTGTTTGGTCCTCGGGCCTGGAGATGATCCCCTGGATTGCGAAACTGAAGATCCCCTTGATCTGGAAGCCGGCATAGAGGAATTTGACAAGAACGACAGATTTCCCAGCGCTGCAGAACTGGAACAAAAAGGCATCAAATTAAAAACAGCCAAGCATGGAATCAGGGAAATCCAGTTCCACAAGAAACTCCACCTTTTCGGCCGTCTTTATGTGCCTCCTTTCACATTCAACAGCAATACAGAACCTATGCTCCGGTATCTCAGGAGCTATGAAACCGAGCAAAAACTAGGCAAGAGCAATCGGGAGGTGGCCGCTTATTTGCGGTTCATGGGGGATCTCATCCAGACGCAGAGGGACGTCAAAGTTCTTGAATCCGCAGGGATCATTGAAGTGAAAAAACAGAGTCACAAGGACAAGTTGCCAGGAATTCTCAGCAGGCTAGGCTCCTCCGAGGAAATTACATTTACGCAAAATCTTCGCCTGACAAGACTCAAAGTTACAGATTACACGAGTCCGCCCTGGCATCTTCTTAGCCTGGCCTTGGTTTTCACCGTGGTTCAAACCGTCTTCACAGTCCTCAGCTATTTCGTACCTTTTCGTAAAAATAACTAATTATATTTACTGTCTTGATTAGCACATTAATTGCATTCATCTGTTTGTGTCATTATTTTTAAGATTTCTTCAATTTGTTATTGAATTGTTTTATTATGTTGTAAAATTCTTAACTGTGTTCCTTACTATTGTAATAATAAAGGTTTGAAGTTCAGTTTTTCGTATCACTTTATCCTGTCAAACTATGAAAAATAACATTCTGACTTTCATAATTAAAAAAAATATAATTGCTTTTGCAGTTAATTTTATCACTCTTTTTAATTTATTTTTATTTGCACACAATAATATGAAATAATTAATGTTATTCTCTATTTTTATTACTAATTAATTTTTCCACAATCTCTCAGATTCATTACTTTCAGAAAGTACAGTACATCCTTAGCTCCGCTCTAAAATAGAGCATTTATTTTGCCATACAACATAACACAGGAGTATGCAAAAAAGTGCAAATCACAACCAAAGGTAACTCAACAACTGGAATGACCGCATCTTTTGCGAGCCATGAAATATTAGGGCAACGAGATGAGAAGAAGAGAAGAGCTCATAATTGCAAAACTATTGGACTATACATAATAATATCGCCACTTCACTTTATAATATCTCCATATGTACACCAAACGACTTATGGGCTCATAATCAACTTGGATCTAGCAAGAAATTTTCATGAGAAAAGATCCCATTATCTTGATTGCTCACAAGATCATCTTACATCATCAGGCTAGTATTGCTATGTTATAAATTCCAACATAAAAAATATTGCAGCAATCACACGTCTAATGCCAATAGCCAACACTGACATTTAGAGAATTCTATAACACTATTGCCTGTAAATGATGTTCATGCGGAGGACTAGTGGAACATAACATGCCTCCAAGGACCAAAAAAAATTAGCTTACCACTGTAAGAAATAACCTCCAAACTAGAATCTAATTTAGGAAAACCTTAAACAATTAACCAGATGCAAGAAAAATCAGCATCATAACATGTTTGCTAGCTGTATTTAAACAAACTAATTCCCAACACGTCACCTCAATTCCTATACACTTTGGATCGAAGAACAGGACTGTGTGAATGAATAATTGCAGCAGCAATAGCAAAAGACTGCAAAGTTGACAGAGTCGGTTGGAAATGGATATAGTACAAACCCTCGTGGATATTTACCATATTTATGATTGGTGCATTTCGTTTTGAACCCTGTAAAATTAAGAATGGGGAACCATTACCTTGATGCTTTCTAAGTAAAATGACTGAAATAATTGGGAAAGCTAAAGAATAGGTTATCCAGATTGTTCTTGAAACTTTTGATATGCTTAAGAACCATAGCAGAAAACGAAGGAAAGACAGGGACAGTATGTGAACCTGCATAAAAAGATCAATCGATTTGCATTCCCCATAGTGATCTGCCCGGGATGAATTCTCCATGCTGCTTGACCGGGTGCCAAGAATTGTTAGCGGACAACCAATATCCCAGCCCCCACAGTCACAACGCCCACCAGAGATCCACCTCTCAGTAAGGCTTGAAGGGCCACCCACTCTGGTTCTTGGTCCACCATGAATACCTGCTGGAATTAGAACGTCCATGCTAGTTGAGCATTCCCCAGTATTTCGAGAGCATTTGGAAGTTACCGAGGTCCCTAGAGATGCATGATTTTTAGGTCTTTTAAGAAACTTCAGTCCCCATCCTCCAGTTTCAACCTCCTTACGATTGTCGCAAATGTCTTTCACAATAATGGCAGCCAACTCAAGATTTGGCACATATTTATCTTCTAGATGGGCCTCACCTGAATCGAGACAATTATTGTGCATTTCCGCAGCAGGGTCCCATGGAGCATCTTCGAAAATAGCACTTGAACCCCCAAGTTTGGAAGGGGATACCTGCTTAGACCTGAAAACATCCACAACCTTCCTTGTCAGTCTCTTATTTCTCCTAAGAGCATGGTTCGAGGTTTGTATGTCCCTGGTATGATTGTCACTGGAAACAGATAGAATAAACTGAGTCTCCCTGACTTCTGAACTATTAGAAAAGACTGTGATTGAAGTAGACACTTGCATCTTGGCAACACTTTCCAACTCAAGATTGTGGATATTACATTCTTTCTTGCCATTTCTTCTTGAATAGAAAGTGTAAACATAATCCAAACTTTTATCCTCAACCTTTGACAAGTCGGCTACATAGACCTCCCTCTTATCATCCACAGTGAAAACATGGTGTGGCAGCCCATCCTTCCATGTACACTGCAGCATTCCTTGAAATGAGGTACCACAAGAAGAAGAAGGCAATTTGTCAGAGCAACTGGAGTTTGTGCTTGAAATAGAAGCATCCCTTTTATGCATAGGATCACAAATGTAGTTTTGATGAAGAACCTTTACCTCCTTTTGCTGCTTACGGGATAAGAAGCTGCTTGAATCTTGTAGAGAGGCAAACTCAGAAGAAAATGGTTCACTTACACCAAATAAAACCGTTCTTCCAAAATTGACATCACAGTCTAAGGTGCCAAATTGTTGAAGTAAGGAGCTCTTTAAGATGTTGATCATACTCCGGCTACCAGATACAGTTCCAATAGTCCAGTCATCAGTTGAGTTCATAATGATATCAGTTCGACCAACCAATGGACATCCAATAGCTAATCTAGCCATATTATTTGAACTTCTATTCTTGATCTCTGCTAAATTACTCACATCATCAGAAAAAATATCTACTTTTGAGGTAAATTTCCAAACTGCTGCTCTTAATGCATAATTTCGTATCAATTCAAGGCAACGAAGAACGTACTTCTCATCAAAAGTTGTAATATGCTTAGGGATACTATTAAACAAGCTATGAATGTTTTGAAGGAACAAGTCCTGGTAACTTGGACCTGCTCTAGACCTCCTAATGTTTAATATCAGAGTTTTCCGAGGATCTAATTTTCTTCGGCATCTTTCGGACTCAAGAGTTTCTCCTTTTGATTCTAGAGTTTCAAAAGCATACTGCCCTTCATTTTCTTCTCTTCTACCACCTTTCCCCAGGTTCATAATTGTGCTTTCCATCTTCCAGCTCCACAGGGAAAGAACACTTTAATGGCAGGATAGAAGTGCCTTATCTCTGGATTCTGTTACGCTCATCTACTAAGGTAGAAAACTTAGACAGAGCTTCCTTCCATGCGACTCTTCCTCCGGAGCAATCTAGAAACTGGATAAAATAAACAGTTAATATTATATGGTTTGAAAAGCAGCAAAAAACCAAAAGGAATTAAATACCGCTTGTTATTACATACAGACATCGCTTGACAAAGAAATCTCAAAAGTAAGATGATTCATCGAATTTCATAAAAAAATTTTACAGGAAGATTAGTAGACAGTAAAACATCTATGTTACTACACACAAGCAGAAAACCCCATATGAAATATTTGGGCATATGGTTATCGATATAAATTAGGACAAAATAGCAGAACAGGCAGCTCACTGTGTCCTGAACCAAGAAACTGAAAATTTGAATGAAAGGATGAAGCACTCTCTTAACAGCAGTACAAATAAACAGGACTTACGTAAATAACAATAATTAACTATTCTAGTCAGACTATCAAAGTAACCAAGGATGATGTATCGACATATCAGCCAACAAAATTTGAAATTTGGCTACCTTCTTTCAACGCAGGAATATTTAAAGTAAATTTTTGAAAAATTCACTTATGCTCTAATAAAATTATACCTGCATAAAAGATAAAATTTTGTCGATTAAATCCAGCAAAACACTCATATATCGGTAACTTTTAGTTTATATAACAGAAGGGAAGGTTATGAATCTTTCCAATCAAGCTATTACCTTCGCTTAAATAATTCCTGAATATGACTAATAACTGTAAAAAAAAATTAGTTAAAAAAGGAAAGAAAGATAACCTGAAGCCAACATCTAAAAAACACTTAAAATCCTTAAACAATATAACCTTTATAACTAAAGCAATTCAACAAATTACATATATCCATTAAATGAACTACTTTCTTCACCAAAAGAATTGGACTCAAAGCTTAAAACCAAGACAATACAACACTTCAAGCAAGCTCCTCAATATCCCTCTTCAAAAGAGGTAAAACCCATCAAAGAAAACCTCTCAAACTCCATTTTCAAGCCATGCCCACAAAGTAAAAAAATTAATCATAATTTTCTGGAAAAAACACCAAATATTCTAGAAAGAATAAACGTGGGCTGGAAAGGAAGAAACTTTACCAAGTTTCACATGGATGAATGAGCTCCCCCAGTCCACAACTAGAAATAACTGTCCTTACAATTTGCAGTTCCTAGTTCTACACAAAAAACCCACAGTGGTAAGCTATATATACACAAAATATGAGCATATAAAAGAAAATTGAGAAACTTTAACTGAAATACTAATGTTCATAAACGGCGTAAGCCACGTTTTAGGATCTGGAAAATTTGCAAGGTAGGTCCCACGTGTCACAAATTCTTGAATTTCCAATTTTCCATGGCCCAATCAAACCCCTTTGGCCCTTTCCCTTATTTCCGCGGACATGGCATTGATGCCAATGTAGCTCAGATTTTTAATAATACTTCAAGACATGAAAAGTCTGTTTGTTTATATTTTTAGGATGATGTTTTTATATTTTCAATTTTTTCAAGTGGAAAATATTTTTATTAGAATTTTACATAAAAACAAAAGATATGTTTTAATTGATCATACAGTAATATTGAATTTACAGAAAAAGATTTTTCATGTCACAGAAGATAGAAATTTTTTTAAATTGTGCTAGATTTTAATTTTTCTAAAATAATAATTATTTAGAATAATAGTATTTTAATATAAAAATAATAATAAGCATTTGATCAATTAAATTATTTTAAACTATAATTATTATATTTTATGTGAATTTCATTATCTTCTTTACACAGAAAGTCCAAAACAATATTACATTGATTGAAAGAGAAATGTTATTTAATTCGGCAATGCTTTTGATTATAATTAAATTAATAAAATATTATATTACACATAAATATGAGGGTACATAATAGATATATTAATATAATAAATTAAATTTTTAAGAGTAAAAAAGTAAAAAATAATTTAAATAAGTCCAATTAATTAAATATTAATGAAGCCCATCAAAATGGTGTCTAGATAAAGCACATTAAAAAAATAATCACTATAAATATTAACTTTTAAAATCTAATGGAATGTAGAAAAATTTTCATACAAAAATTGAAAGCTCTAACTTTACATATACGTATTTTGAAATAAAAAAATATCAAATTATATTTGTTGATTTTTAAAAAGAGTCTTAGCTCATTTTCAAATAGTATAATATATACATAGATCTGAAAATGACATTTATAAATTTAGAAATGGGCATTTTTAGTTCTTAATTTTAATGGGAGTGTTTGGTTATATTTTTCTAAAATAAAACATAAAATATAACCAAACATTACTAATGTTAGCTAATGTTATTTTCGCTAAGTGAATAAATAAATATTTAATTAAATTGTTGGGGGGTGGGGGTTGGCAGTTTGGAGCTCAAGGGTTAGCTGGTGGGCACGATAAGTCGTACAGCAGAGATATGCCCACTAAGCAGCGAAAGGCAGAGTGCAAATGGACGGAGAGAGACAGACACATCAGCCACAAAAATCAAAGAAAGAAAGGGAGGACCCTTTGGACATTGTTTTTCTCAAACATGTGAAATCTATCCATATACATATTTAATTTTGTACTTACCAATAAAAATTTGCACATGGAACTCTTTTTGAAATTTAAATGTTCATTATGCTTACTTATATCGAACGGCCAATTTGATGAGCGGTGATATTTAATGTACACATTTTTCTCAATATTTTAGATAGTATTTTAATGATGTTATGTTTAGTTTGGGCAATATATTGAAGAATCAATTCTAAGTCTATCAATCATAAAATGATATGGTTGAATTTTATACCTAAATTACCATGTGAAAGAATATTTTATTTAATAAATTAATTTCATCTTTAAGTGTCATACATAATTATAAGTATGAAGTTGATGTGGCAAAAAACATTGTCTGGAAAATGAAAAAAAAAATTGCTTGAAAGAAATAGCTTTGAATTTTGAGAATATGAATATATATGTATATCTTTGACTAAAGGTATCATTTTATTTAAAACTCTTTGGAAATTTGTTTGGAATTTTTAATTGTTCAATGACTATTTGGTATTTGGAATTTAAAATTTCCAAGCTTTCTCTTTGTATCTTGCAATTTATTATGCACGCTTCCACTTTAAACTTTGTTATTACGTTTAAAATGAAATGGTTCGATTTTTGATTAATTTTTGCCTTTCTTTTGTAAGGACAATTGTCAAGTCTAAAAGTAATGAAAATATCTGAATTAATAGAATTGATCAAAGCAATAGATAGAATAAATTATAATTTAAATTTTTTTATTTATATGTATACCAAATTAAATATGTGTTTGTTAGGCCTCGACCTTAAACCTTCATATACAAATATAATAGAAATGTCATTAGATTAATTGGCTATTCTACAATTGTAGATCTAAAATTGAAAGATGTTTCTCATTGATGATGGAAAATTCTATTTTTAATTAATTCCTTTTTATTTTACGGTTGGTTTTATATCTAGGGAGTTTATGATAATATTTGATCTAATCTCTGAAATAGTTTTGTTATTTTTTTCCTCTATATATTATAAGGTGATTCAGTTCTACAAAAGGGAAAAAATAGTGATTTTGCATACTTGGTGATCACGCCCTTTTGGTTGGCTTCTAAAATGCGTGTGTGTGTGTGTATATATATATATATATATATATCATGGCAGGTTTTAATTCTTTTTATTATGCTTTATCTGAATTTCCACTTTATTAGTGATCATATTGTACTTATCCCTTTGAACGGCAAAGATAAAGCAGAAACGTGCATTTTTGTTTCCCGCTTTCGATTAAAATCAAGCTAAATCTTTTGTTTTTACACTGTATCAAGCTAAATCTATTTAAAATATCTTTAAAAAAATATAAACATTTCATTAAATATTTTTGGAATTTACAAAATCTTTTATATTATTTTAAAATAAATTATTTGAAATTCTAGACAAAGTTAAGATACTAATATCTCATTGTCTGAGCTTGCAAGTTATTCTTTTTTGACGTTTTTTTAAACATAAATATCTGAATAAATTATAAATTATTAAAAAGTTCGTAAGCTTAGACACCTTTAGAACCTATTTTTAATTATGTAAAAGTCAACCAAAGATGATATAAAGGACTTGTTATCGACTATAGTTTTGTATTAGTAATTATACCATGAACATAAAAATATAAGAACAAAATAGGTAGAATAGAAAACTAATACAAATAATAATGTACCAAAAAAATGTAACAAATATTAATCTACAAACAATAAATAGCAAAAGAAATTAAATTAAATTTTCTAGAGTGAAAAAACTAGACCAAGTCATGCTGTAAGCATTTGTTGCAACTGCCCAATTCAATGACCTAACAGGGCTTGTTTGTTTATAATTTGGTTGAATTATGGAAAGTAATTTTTGAAAAGTGGAATTAGGAAATGTGATAGTGATTAGTTTGTATTTTTGGAGGTATGTGGAGAACACTTTGGGAAAAAATTATTTACTTGACAATGTTTAGACAGGGACAAATTTTATTGTAAATGGCAAACCAGTCACTTTTTTATTGAGCTATTGCAGTGAAATGAATATTTTGATATTATTTATAAATATGCATATATAGATTGCATGATTGGTTTATATATATTTATAATAATGAATTTAGGGTAGTGCATTGGGGAATGGATTTTAGGGTGAATTTTTAAAGGTATTTTGAGGATTTTTTTTGTGAATTTTGGGAGGAGAGATTGAGAAATGTGATAATTTGTTTATTTGACTTTTGAAAATTGAAAAATATTGTGAGAAAAATGGTAATAAACGGCGCCTATGGAGTTGCCATTAAGAAGGCAACCTCTTTTAAATTTTAAATATAATTTTTTGAAATAGGTACGTCTTATATAATATAGAGAGAAAAAGTTGCACTTTAAATTTTCTATTTCATTCCTTATTTTATTTTCTATTTCAATTTATTGTATTTATGACAAGTGTATCTGATTTTTAATTAATTGTTTTTATAAGAAAATATTTAATACATATATATCATATATTTACAAAATGAAGGGAATGAAATAAAAAAATTTAAATCGAAGAAGTTGGTAGATAATTAAACTAAAGCTCATGGCAGTGAAAATTAAGGCAATATTTGATCATATTTTGTCTAAACAAATTCGTTCCGGCAAAACATGATCAAATACACTCAATTTGACTCCAAATTGAGTCGGGCGTCAACCGAAAATCACATGTCCTCTAAGTTTTTTCAAAACCCAACCAACCCCCCCCCCTCCCCAAACTCATTACATGCACAAACTTATATCATATATAATTTATTATTATTCATAAAATAAAAGATATACTTAATTTTATTTTCATCTTAAATACCAAAACAAAAATGTATTGATTTGACTATTACAATAAAAAATATTTCCTTTTATAATATAAATAAATACATCAAAAATCCACAAAGTATTTTCTATATATTTTTATGAAATATAGATAAAAATCAATCACATTCCCAACCACTTTTACATTTTTCAATTCCACTTTCAAAATTCATTTATTTGTAATATATAACAAAAACATCCCTAAATAATAACCAAACACTCCCCAAATGAATATATATATATATATATTCTTATCTTACTATTACTTTTTTTAAATATTATTTTGAAAGTTTTTAAGCACATTGCCCCAAAAGACCCCCTGGTCACCTGGTTCGCGTCATTAGCAACAACTTCTGCTAAGGCGGTCGACTTATAAAACTTTTCGAGATTTCTTGACAAGTACGTGAATGGACATGCATCAATATGATCCACTTTTAATGTAAAAAAGAAAAAGAAAAATTGAAAGTTATAGGCAAAATTATTTTATTAACATTTTTTTTGAATCAACAGTATCAAACACATGCAGATGATGAGAAAACCAGCATAATATCGTGTGATTATTACACGAATGTGTGTATATATATATTGACACTGAATAGTGTCAGTATATTTGTTTCTTACGTTCTAACGTTCAACCTAAGATTGGGCTTGGGTGTTGCTCTTTGGGTAGTATGTTTGTGAGTTGAATAAATCCTACTGTAGTGAGGTCAAACGTATTGAGTGAGGAGCAGTATAATAGATTTACTTTTCACTTAGTACATTAAATGAGGTATATATATAATTCCCAACTGAAATGTCATTCTACTGTTTATCCTGTGTATTTCTTGTGATGTGGGCGTGTGGCACTTCTCGGACGACTAAAATTGTATCTCCCTCTTGGATTTGATTTAGGTTAGCACCCAATCCAAATGCAAGGGCATGGATCCTGAAGCCCCTAGTTGGTTAATTCCATAGAATCAAAGAGCATTTGACTCTTTTCAAGTCTTTTCCAAGATTTTCCTCAATCATATATGTTGATTTTGCCTTGAAATTTGGGCTAAATTGACAAAGAATTGAAAAAAAAAATGCGCATGTAGTGAACAGTAACTTGCCACTCAGCATAAAGTTTCTATCCAATTTTTGCAACAGCGCGTGGAGGGCAAAAAATTTGCGCTGGGGTGCAAGGTTTGTGCACTCTGGTGCATGAGACGTTAATTTTTTCATTTGGGTGCAGATTATGTGAGCCCCAATGCATGATACAAGTTGACTTCGACCAGAACTCTACTTCTCAGATATAAATACATGTTTTCTTCTGGAATTTAACAAGAGACAAATACACGAGAGTTTCTAACTATTTTTGAGATAGTTTCTTGAGACGGAATTTAGAATGAGGGTATTGGGTGTTCTCATGAGATTTGTGGGATTCAAAATTTGTACTTGCACTTTGATTTGAGATCAATAAAATTTTTTTCTTTGTTGAGTAGATTAGGCACATCGCCGACCACGTTAAATCTTGTTGTCAATTGTATTAAATTTCTTTACAATTATTTTATAATTTTGATTCTAGATTGTTCCAAGTTACAACAAATTGGTATTGAGAGCTAGGTTTGATCAGATGTCAACCATGAGTACGAGGTAGAGAAGTTTGATGGGAAGAATGATTTTGGGTTGTGGAAGATAAAGGTCTACACCCTCTTATGTTAACAAGATTTACAGAGAACGTTAAAAGGCAGAGATTCCTTACCAAAAATGCTAACAAATGAAGAGAAGGACGAGTTTATGGTGAAGGCTTACGGTACTCTAGTGTTATCATTAGCAAATAACATACTGAGAGAGATCACCACGAAAAGTACGCAAGCAGGATTATGGTCAAAGCTGAAGAGTCTATATATGATGAAGTTCCTGACAAATCAGCTATATCTAAAATAATGATTATACACATTGAGGATGAAGGAAGGTACATCTATTACTCAGCATATTGATTATTTCAATAAAGTAATTTTGGATCTCGCAGTATAGATGTTAAAATTGAAGATAAAGATCAAGCATTGATTCTCTTGTGTTCACTACCCAAATCTTTTGAGCACTTGGTCACTACGTTGTTGTATGGATGAGATACGATTTCAATTGAGGATGTGAAGGCTTCAATGAATTCCAACGAGTTGAGAAAACATATCCTGGGCAGTAATGATGGTGAAAGTGGGGAAGGATTAATGGTGAAAGAGAAATTGAGAGAAAAAGGAAAAAGTAGAGGTTGATCTAAGTCTCAAACCAAGCCTAGAAAACACGACAAGTGTTTTAGGTGTGGTGGAAAGAGGCACTAGAAATGGAATTGTCCGGAATGATGAAAGGCAAAAGATGCAAGTGAAACTTCTGATAAAAAATGGGATGATGTCGCAGGAATTGTTGAAGATAAGTCTAATGGTGGGCTTGTTCTCAATGTGCCCACATGAAGATTGGTTTACCACATGTGCCCACATGAAGATTGGTTTACCACTTATCAAAAATACGATGGTGGTAAAGTGCTTATAGAAAACAATGCTCCATGTAAGGTTGTAGAAATTGGCTCAGTAAGTATCAAAATGCACGATTGCATAGTAAGTACCCTAACAGATGTGCATCATGTTCCAGATTTGAAGCAAAATCTAATTTTGCTGGGTACACTGAACAAGAACAATTGTGAATACAGAGCTCAAAATGGAGTTCTGTGGGTTCCAAAGGTGTACTACTTATTATGAAGGGAGACAAAAGAAATGGCCTTTTACATCTTATAGGACAACACAATTTCTGGTAGTGCAGTGGTTTCCTCATCAGTTGGTGATACTATGAGACTGTAGCACATGCAGCTTGGGCATATGAGTGAGAGGAGGATGTCAAAATTGAGCAAACATGGCTTGCTTGGCGGAGAGAAGATTAGAGAGCTGGATTTCTGCGAGCAGTTTTTGCTTAGCAAACAACACAGGGTGAAATTCAGCAATACAATGCATAGGACCAAGAGCATCTTAGATTATATTCACTCAAATCTTTGGGGGCCTTCTCAGGTTTCTTCAAAGGGAAGTGCTAGGTATATGTTGACATTCATAGATGACTTCTCATATAGAGTATAGGTGTATATGCTGAAGTATAAGGATGAGGTGTTTGTCAACTTCAATCAATGAAAAACTTTAATTGAGAAGCAGACAGGAAAGAAAATCAAATGCTTGAGGACTAACAATAGATCAGAGTTTGGCAACAAAAAGTTTCAAGAATTCTATGAGAAAGAAGAAATTATGAGGCATCGCACAGTTGTACACACACCACAGTAGAATAAAGTTGCAGAATGAATGAACAAGACTATCTTTGAGAGAGCTCGATGCATGCTCATTAACGTTGGATTGTTTAAAGATTTTTTGCAGAAGCAATCAATATTGCTTGTTACTTGGTGAATAGGTCACCATCAACTGCTTTGGACTGCAAGACACCAATGGAAGTTTGGTCCGGGTCTCCTGCTGATTACTTAAATCTAAGAGTGTTTTGGTGTCTAGCCTATGTTCATGTTCATGATGAAAAGCTTGAGCTAAGGGCTAGGAAGTGCATATTCCTAGGCTATGCAGATGGAGTAAAGGGTTATCATTTGTGGTGTAATAATGACAAAGGCTCCAAGATGATTATCAATAAGAATGTGACTTTTGATGAGTCTGCAATGATGAAGAAAGTAAAGCAACTTGAAAGCAATCAACAGGGCGTTCAGCAGAAGGTGAAGTTTGAACTTGACACTCTATTAGTTTTAAAGTGGAAATAGAAGGTGGTAGATGAAGCTGGTGAGAGCGCATTATCACCTAACCAACAATAATAAAATAATTCACTACAAAACTATCATTTAGCTCGCGATAAGGAGAAGAGGTAGATCAAACCACCATAGCAGTTTGCATATTCAGAATTGGTAGCTCATGCATTGAGTTCAGCCGGGGAGTTTATAGGAAATGATCCAGTCTCATACAAAGAGGCAATTTTCAGGCCAGATTCTGATAAATGGGTTGCAGCTATGAGTGAAGAGATTGATTCTCTACATAAGAATAACACATGGAAGCTGGTTGATGTACCCAAAGGACAGAAGATTATAGGTTGCAAATAGATCTACAAGAAGAAAGAAGGGATTCCTGGGGTTGAAGATGCTAGATACAAGGCGCATTTGGTTGCTAAGGGTTTTACTCTAAGAGAGAGAGTTGGCTTTCATGAGATGTTCTCCCCAATTGTAAAGCATACTTCCATTCGTGTTTTACTTGCTATGGTTGCCTTGTTTGATATAGAGCTTGAGCAGATGGATGTGATAATAGCATTTCTGCATGGTGAGTTGGAGAAACAAATATACATGAGTTAACCAAAAGGATTCATTATTTTTAGGAAAAAAATCAAGCATGTCTTTTGAAGAAATCTTTATATAGCTTGAAGCAGTCTCCCAGATAATGGTATAAAAGGTTTTATACATTTATTACCAAGATCAGATACACTAGAAGCAATTTTGATTGTTGTGTATATTATAAAAAATATAGTAATAGCCTCATAGTATATTTGTTGTTATATGTTGATGATATATTAATAGCCTCTAGAAACATATATAAGATCAATATTTTAAAAACTCAACTAAGTGAAGAGTCTGAGATAAAGGATTTGGGCAGTGCAAAGAAGATATTGGGCATGGAGATCATCCGGGACAAACACGCTGGATTGTTGTACTTGTCTCAACAACATTACATTAAGAAAGTATTAAAGCATTTTGGGATGGATAAGTCCAAGCCAGTGAGTACATTGCTTGCAGCTCATTTTAGGCTCTCATCAGATGATTCACCGAGTACTGAGAAGGAGGTGGAGCACATGTCTAATGTGTCGTACGCTAATGCAGTGGGTAGCTTGATGTACGCCATGGTGTGCACTAGGCCAAACATTTTACATGCAGTTAGTGTTGTGAGCAAGTACATGCACAAGCCAAGAAAGACTCATTGGTAGGCTATGAAATAGATCATGAGGTATCTGAGAGGTTCTGCAGATAGATGTTTGAGGTATAGTCAATTGAATTCTAGTGCTAGAATTATTGGCTATGTGGATGTGGATTATGCAAGAGATTTGGATAGCAAAAGATCCATGACAGGGTATGTGTTTTATGTTTTGAGTTGTATGGTTAGTTAGAAGGCGACTTTGCAGTCATTAATTGTATTGTCTACAACAGAAGTTAAGTACATGGCTTTGGCTGAAGGCGTGAATGAAGGCATTTGGCTAAAGGGGCTGATTGAGGATAAGGGTATGGATTCTGAGATCACTTCAATATTTTGTGACAGTCGGAGTGCTATACATTTATCAAAAAATCAAACATTTCATAAGAGAACAAAGCACATTAATGTGAGGCATCACTTTGTCAGGGATATGGTATCTCAAGGTGTCATTTTGGTAGACAAGGTTAGGACCAAAGATAATCCAGCAGACATGTTGACTAAGGCTATTCCAGTAATCAAATTTGAGTATTGCTTGGATTTGGTTAACGTTTGCAAACTTAGATGATAAGCCTTTTTAGGGGTAGGGACAAAGAAGAAGGATGGTAAACTTCAAGTCAAGATGGAGAATTGTTGATTTTGTCTTGAAATTTAAGCTAACTTGACAAAGAATGGAAGAAAAATGAAGCAAAACGGAGCAAGGGGCTGAAAAACACATGTAGTGAACAGTAACTTTTACTATGAACAGTAACTGCATGCAGTAAATAGTACTTTGCTTTGGGGCGCAAGTGTTTTGCGCCCCAGTACAAAGTTTTTGCCCAATTTTTGTAGCAGTGCGGGGAGAACAAAAAGTTTGCGCTAAGGCGCAGGTTTGTGTGCCCTGGCAAACAAGATGTTAATTTTTGTGCTGAGGCACAAATTATGTCAGCCCCAGCGCACAGTACAAGTTGACTTTGACCATGACTCTACTTCTCGAATATAAATACATTGTTTCTTCTAGAAATTAACGAGAGACATATATACAAGAGTTTCTAACTACTTTTAAGATAGTTTCTTGAGACGGAGTTTAGAATGAGGGTGTTGGGTGTTCTCGAGAGATTTGTGGGATTTAAAGTTTGTATTTGCACTTTGATTTGATATCAATAAAATTCTTTTCTTTGTCGGGTGGATTAGGCACATCGCCGAACCACATTTAATCTTATTGTCTATTGCATTAAATTTTTTTACTATTATTTTATAATTGTTATTCTAGATCGTTCCAAATTACAACAATATATCTTTTGAAAATGGACAAAAAATTTCCAGCATAAAATGGAAACTAAAATTATAGTACTACTACTACTACAATTGTAGATGTCATAGTCCCTCGTGATGCCTAGCCTTCTCTTCTCTACTTATTTTAAATGCCTTCTTTATGTCGCCCAAATTCCCGATATTCCTAAAATTCAAATTTTTGAAAGTATGGTATATATTGTTTTTGTTTATTATGAAATTCAAAAGGATGTATTAGATTATTAGAAGTGTTCTCATTTCAATTTCAATGGGAATATTTTAATAGTTCAATAGGTTGGATTATATATGTATTTTATAATCTTGAGTGATTGGGATACATTTGTTGTTTGAATTTGCACCATCATACCAACAACCTTTTTGTTAAAAATAGAGCAACCACTTTTATTAAAAATAAAAAATTTGAAACCTAGGACCATTATAATATTAGTAATAATTTTGATTCTTTTCATATAATTATAATGCCAAATAATGGCACCTCTATCTAAGCTCTAGTTATTATTATGCAAGTAAAAAGTGCTCTTGTTTAGAACTTAATTTGCACACAAGGGAGAGGTTGCTCAAGTTTCTCAAGACCTACTGACCTAGTATCTTGCCCCTTGCATTTATGATATCTATATTGCAATTGTGCCCTAAACACCCATTCAAAGCACGTGTAGTCAGTTCACCCAGTGTGCTACTGTGCTTCTTTCTTAACATGCTTTAATTCTAAGTGATTTTCAGTAGTCTTCTAACTTTAGAATAGAAGAAGGTGCGTGCACTCCAGACATCTGCAACGTCCTTCCACTCAGATAAATTGAAGGAAAAGACCAACCCATTTAGTGACTTTTGCGGTTGCCCTATCAATAAACTTGCTTGTTTTTGTATCCAATATCGAGTAATTTAATTGATTGATGTTGTTGGATTTTAGTACTTATTGAATTCATTCTCTAATTTTCAAGTAAATCATGATTTCTTTGGCACAAAATTGCATTTGATATTTAATTACATTTATATGTTGCTAAATGAAACTTATATTAACCCCAAAATATTGGTCTGTAGCTAAAAAAGTGAAAAACTGAGTGTGAGAAGCTTCTCGATCGACCTATAAATCCATAATATAAGCAATATAATTAAGTAATTCTATAATTCTAAAATGTATGAAAATAATAGTGAACTCGTGTGATAAAATTGACGGTTAACTAGGATAAAATACTTAATCCTACTTTTAATTTTCACTTTACTCTCCACTTATTTTTTAAAACAATACAATCCCTACTTTTAGTAAAAGTTTAAAGATTACTCCCCATTTCTTTGAGAAAGATTTAAACGCCCATGCACTTAGTCAAAACAACCCAAAAACCAACTTGGCCAAACATGATTTTCTTGTTTTCTGCAACAAGAAGTGCAAAAAGAAAAAGATTTTCTCCTGCAACTTCTCTTCTGCAAAAAGAAGAACAAAAGATAGAACGCAAACCCAACAAAAAAAAAACATCCTCCTCCCCGTAATCTCTGTGGACAAGACGAAGATGATCATGAAGAGGTGCGAAGAAAAGAATGAAGAAAATAGAAGAGAGGTTGCCTAAGTTCTAGATGGTGTTTTTTGGTGCTCATTTTGTGATTTTTGCTCTATTTCATCATCCCCCATTTTCCAAGTTTGAACAATTTGCATGCAGGTTTTCTTATATTTCCTTGTTTGAACTCTTGTTTTAGTTGTTATAAACCTAAACCTATTTGTTAAATATATGGTTTTTGTTGTAATATGTGAAAATCTCTAATTTGTACTTGAAAGGATTGAAGTTATATTTCATTTTTTTTGAGTTTATACTTCTTATCCTTGAAACTACACAGAGAAATTATCCGGAGAGGGGAAAAAAACTATTTTGCACTTAAATACGTGGGTTTGTGCTTTATTTTTCTCGATTTACGCTTCTCATACACACACAAAAGAAAACTCTAATTTGATCTGTTTTTAATTTAGTCTAACAATGGTATTGTTAAATTGAAGATTTGATGAAATTTTGGAACTTTATATTCGATTACATGCTAGTTTCTTGTGAAAATAAGATTATGTATGTAAAGTATATTGTACAAGCAATTGAAATACAAAACATCAACCTATAAGTGATAATATATACTAACTTTTCTATATTTGATTACAAACATGGTAAGACAAAATGAGGTTTCCTCTCGTTGCTCTGCCTAATATTTTCACACTACATTGTAGAATATGAAGTTCAAAATGGGCCAAAACATATGGCATACATCAATTTAAGTAATGAAAATGCTCGAGTTTGAATTTTATTGACATTGGAGATTAATTTGGACTATTTTATTGATATTGGATGCTAATATGGTGTAATATTTTCCTAGAAAACCAATGTGGATGTTAAATACAAAATTTTGTAGCATCAAGTGTACAAGTGGAATTAAAAGAGCATAAACACATTCGATTTCAATTATAAAAGTTGTAGCAAAGTAAAGTACAATATACTAGAAATTAAGTACAAAAATCAAACAAACAAAGTACAGATGTTGTTATTTTGAAGTACACTTTGTGCAAGAAGAATTAGTTTCATTAAAGTTGTAATGAGGTTAAGTATAATATATTGGAAATCAAGTACATAAATAGAACAAATCAAGTATAGATGGGGTTATTTTGAAATACATTTTGTATATTTGCTAGTTAGTCTATAATAGTTGTAGTGAAGTTCAGTATAGTATGTGGAAAATTAAGTACAAAAACTGAGCAAACAAATTATATATTGGAAGTCTATAATAGTTGCAATGAGGTTCAATATAGTATGTGGAAAATTAAGTACAAAAAATGAACAAACGAAGTATATATTGGATTATTTTGAAATATACATTATGCAATTGAAGAATTAATTCTATTAAAATTGTAGCGAGATGAAGTATAATATTCAAGAAATCAAGTACATAAATCTAACAAACGAAGTATATATGGAGTTGTTTTGAAGTACACTTTGTACAATTGAAGAACTAATATATAATAGTTGTAATGAGATTAAGTACAAATATGCAGAAAATCAAATACAACGTTCGAACAAACAAAGTATACATGAGGTTATTTTGAAGTATACTTTGTGCAATAGAAGAATTAGTTCCATTAAAATTGTAATGAGATGAAGTACAATATGCCAGAAATCAAGTATAAAGATCAAACAGACGAAGTATAAATAGAGTTATTTTGAAGTATACTTTGTACAATTGAAGAATTAGTTCTATTTAAAGTTTTAATGAGGTTAAGTACAATATTTTTAAGACTATTACACCAATTTCTCTAAGTAATTATATGGGTGATAGGACGAATGCGATCATCATGTGCTTATTGTGTTTACATCTTTGAATGCATAAGGATATTTTATACTACTGCAAATAATCACTAAATTTGTTGAATGCTAATAGTCATCTTTTAACTACTTTACCACGTCTGTATCTATACTTGACTAATATTGCACACATTTTAAGAATTTTGGTTTTTTATTCTCAAGAAAAATATGGAATGAAACTCACATTCCATTAAAGTAGCAAGGTGAAGTATAATATGCAAAAAATCAAGTATATAAATTGAACAAACAAAGTATATATATGGTTATTTTGAAGTACACTTTGTGCAATTAAAGAACTAATCTATAATAGTTGTAGTGTGGCTAAGTACAAATATGCGAAAAATCAAGAACAATGATTGAACAAACAAAGTATTAATAGGGTTATTTTGAAGTACACTTTATGTAATTGAAAAATTATTTCGTTAAAATTGAAGCAAAGTAAAGTACAATATATCAGAAATCAAGTATAAACATTGAACAAATAAAGTATATATGGGGTTATTTGAAATATACTTTAGATCTATTTAAAGTTTTAGTGAGGTTAAGTATAATATTTTTAAGACTACCAGATGAATTACTCTAAATATTTGTATAAGTGATAGGATGGATATGATCATCATATGCTCATTATGTCGCAACTTTGAATGCATAAAGATTCTTTGCATTACTATGAATGATCACTTAATTTGTCGAATGCTAGTAGTTATCTCTTAACTACTTTGACATGTTTGTATCCATACCTTACTAATATTACATGTATTTTTAGAGTTTTGATTGTTTATTCTCAAGAAATAACAAGCAAAATATGGAACAAAACTCAAGTTCAATAAAATTTAAAACGAGGTGAAGTATAATATTGGGAAAATTAAGTACAAAAATCAAACAAATGAAGTATATATGGGTTTATTTTGAAGTATTTGTGCAATTAAAAAGCTAATCTATAATAGTTGTAATGAGATTCAGTACAATATGAGGGAAATTAAGTATAAAAATTGAACAAACAAAATATACATGTAGGGTTATTTTGAAGTACATTTTGTGCAATTGAAGAATTAGTTCCATTAAAGTCATAATGAGGTAAAGTACAATATGTGGAACTACTAGTACAAACAAAGCATATATATGGTTATTTTGAAGTACACTTTGTGCAATTAAAGAACTAATCAAACAAACAAATCATATATATGGTTATTTTGAATTACAAATCTCCCCCAGTAAAGTATTGAAATACAAATATCTTACACAACAATCTGTTCAGGCAACTACTAGTACATTTTCAATGTTCAGGCAACTACTAGTTCATTTTCAATAGAAATCAAGTATAAAATTGCCCTAATGGAGTACATATGTCTCAAAATTAAGTATAAATCACCCTTAATGAAGTACTAAAACACAGATACCTCACACAATTTGTTCAGCAATTACCAGTACATTTTAAATAAAAATCAATAATTGCCCTAATGAAGTACATACGTTTGGGAATCAAGTAGAAATCTCCCTTAATGAAGTTCTAAATACATATATATCACACAATCTGTTCAAGCAACTGCTAGTACATTTTAGTAGAAATCAAGTACATAATTGCCCTAATGAAGTATATATATTCCAAAATCAAGTACAATTCCTCCTCAGTGAAGTACTAAAATACAGATATATCACACAATCTATACATGTAATTGCTAGTACATTTTTAGTAGAAATCGAGTACTTAATTGCCCTAATGAAATACACATGCCCCAAAATCAAGTATAAATCTTCCCCTACGAAATACTAAAATACATATCTGTATTTGCAAATAGAATATCATAAATAGAATATTTTCACATAATATGTTTGAAAATACATAGTGAAAAGCAATTGCTCATAAAGTAATCCACAAATACATTACAATTCCAATACAAATGATACAGTTCAGAGTTCTTCAAAATTCATCTCCTTCTTCATCCCCAAATCTCTGGCAAATACTCTTTTTGCTTGTTAAGAAAGAAATACAAGATGGAGAGAATGACCTAGTAATAAACCGAGAAGATAAACTAAGAAGAATGAAAATAAACTGAGAAAATAACCTGAAAATAAATTGAGAAGGCAGAAATGTGGTGGTCATGTTGGTGGTGGTTGCACCATCGGGCTCCTCATTCGTGCTGTCGAGCTCGGTTTGCTTCTGCGACTTTTTTTTTCTATTTCCAATAATGAAAGATAAAGGTAGGGTTTAGTATTTCGAAATGCATTTTTAACAAATCAAGTGGATGGGGAGTGATATCTAAAATTTCAACAAACTATAAATCGCATTGTTTAAAAATTCAAGTAAGTACTGAACTTGAAAATGGAAAGTGAATTTAGAACTTTATAATAACTCACCCTAAAAATATTGATCTTGCCTAAGCTATGTGTTTGCATGCATTACATTTGAATAGTTTTGATATTTTTAGTTTATCAGATGTAATATCTTTGATTCTTCTGCTGAAGGACATTAAAATGATTCTCTAACAAAAAATAAAATAAGTAATAGATGGTTCTAATAATGCTTATTTCTTTCTTACCATACTATCTATCTCGACCGAATGACTCTATGAAATTACGTCGATACTTCCACATATTATGGGTAACGTAGGAGACATCTCCATTTTTCCCCCGAGGAATCTTTAGAATTCCCACTGCTTAGCTTTCAATTCGCCTCTAACATCCGCCACAGGGTAAACCACCGCCTCTCATGCCCCCTAACTGATTCTACCATAGAGGCCAACGACAGACAATAACTCCCCCCCCGAACACAGCTTACAACTTTCATCCTACTGTGCTCTCCAAAGAGCAACTCTTCTCAAAATCTCACTCAAAAGGTGCTGAGTTGGAATCCCATTCTAACTAAATTTAAAGCTAAAAGTGATGGATAACAATGCTAAATAGGAGTTGCTTATTTGAATTCAAATTTAAATGTCTCTTTATCTTGTAATCTAGACAGATTTTCTTCACTACTTTTGCTTATTTGTGTAGATTTTTCAGAGACAAAATCAAATTCACCTAAACTATAAAATAAGCAAATTTTTTTAAGCTGTGCCTGGACAACTACTGCAAGAAAAAGAAAGTTAGTGACAATGTGAAAACAATCACCAACTATATATATTAAGTTATAGAAGTTCATTTTCTCACAATAATAACTTTTTGAAAGGTTAATAGTGAGAAATATAATGCTTAAATTGTTACAATTGACTATTAGTGACACACAATAGTAACAATTTATGACAATGAAAATATTATCACATATTATAAATTGTCAATAAATTATCATTACAGGTGCCGCTTATCATCAATAGCAATAACTTTAAATACTAGTTTTTTCTATATTAAATCATATTTTAACAAAATAAAGTTATTGTCACTTTAAATTATTACTTCAGGATTGATATATAGAATTAGTAACAATTTTTATATTATCTTACTACAAAAAAATATGACATCACTAAAAAAAATAAGTGACAACATAAAAGTTATCACTAATGGCACATAGTATATAAAAATCACTTTTATTTTGTCACTAATAATTTTTTTAAGTAATAATAATTCTTATTATCTCACAATACAACTTTAGTAAAAGTGATAGGAATTAATATTTATATAGTCCTGTAACTATGGCCGTCTGTGAAAAAAGAACATTATGATTTTGAGTTTTCTGATTTAGTACATTTAGTACACATTGCTGCGATTTCAAAACAAATCGCTTGAAGTTGCAAAAAATGTCGTCAGAAAATGTGACATTAACGGGTTTTTGCGACATGTGGCAATTTTTTCTTCATCATCCACTTATGTGTGTATGTCTTATCCATGTAGATTGGCCATGTGTACACCAATTTCTATGTCACCGTCCAAGTGGCTTTAAATAGCCACATCAATAAAAATATCCATGGAAAAATATTGCAACCTAGATTCAAACCCTAAATCATTGGCTTGGGAAAACTATGCACCACCACAACCTTGATGCCTTTGAATTCATTTTATTTAATATATCTATGTCTAAAAAAAAATTATGAATAAAAAAATATTTGTAAATTGAAAGAAATAAGTTTATTACAAATATATTATTGTAGAATGAAAAAAATATATTTTCTGAATGGATAAATTTTAAGTTTCATAAATTATCATAAAAATGATAATTTTAATATGATTCTCGTAAAATAGTTTTAATAATTTCTATTAATTTAACTTGAACAAAATTTAAATTAAATAGAAAATTATAAATGAATTAAAACAAAGATAAAAAAAACTTCTTATTAAAGTTTATAAATTTAAAATTTTTGTTAAAAATTACAAAATAATTTTTGTCAATTTAATTTTTATTACTAATAAAAAAATATTTAACGAAAAATTGGTTATGAAATTTTTTAATGAAGAGTATAAATGATTTTTTTAATTAAAAATTATTTATAATTTCCATTAAAATTTCCATTGCCAATTTTTGTTAATTTAATTTTTATTTTTGTAAAAATTATAAACTTAATATTTTCATTAAAAATTACAAAATCATTTTTGTCAATTTAATTTTCATTACTAATAAAAACAATTGAATGAAAAATTGGTAATGAAATTTTTTAACAATAATTATAAATGATTTTTTATAATTAAAAATTATTTATAATTTTCATTAAAAGTTTCATTGCCAATTTTTGTTAAAATTATTTTATAAATAATGAAAGTAAAATTGACAAAAATTACTTTGTAATTTTTAAGGAAAATTTAAATTTATAATTTTTAACAAAAATAAAAACAAATTAACAAATTTTTTTTATCTTTGTTTTAATTAATTTATAATTATTTCATTTAATTTAGATCTTATTCAAATTAAATTAATAAAAATTATCAAAAATATTTTATGATAATTATATCAAAATTATTATTTTTATGATAATTTATGAAACTTAAAATTTATCCATTCAGAAAATATATTTTTTTCAATCTACAACAATATATTTGTAATAAACTTATTTCTTTAAATTTTACAAATATTTTTTTATTCACAAGTTTTTTTTTCAGACATAGATATATTATATAAAATGAATGTAAAGGCACTAAAGCTGTGGTGTTGTAGTGATAGGTGCACAGTTTTTCCAAGCCAATGGTCTAGGGTTTGAATCTTGGTTGCAACATTTTTCCATGGATATTTTTGTGGATGTGGCTGTTTAAAGCCACTTGCACGGTGACGTAGAAATTGGTGTATGTGTAGTGATAAGAGATGCACGCATAAGCGAATGATGTGGAAAAAATTGCCACATATCGCAAAAACTAGCTGATGTGACATTTTCTAGCAATATTTTTTGCAATTTCAGTTGATATACTAAATTGAAAAACGCAAAATCGTAATGTCCTTTTTTCGCAAACGGCCATAGTTAGAGGACTAAAAATGCATTTTCCCCTTTACATAGTCAACATTATCAATTAATGATACATCAATAATGATAATAAAAATTGTGATTATAATTTGTGATAAGATTTTCATTGTTACTAGATTATCACTATAGGTGTGTCATTAAATGTCAATAGCAACAATTTAAATACTATTTTTGTCACTCTTATATTATATTTATAAAATTATTAAATTAACGACAAAATTTTTTTGTAATTATATGTATAATTAGTGACAACTCTTTAGATAAAAGGCAGGAGTGCTCTTTCGGTCTTTCCTCCTCACCAATACTTACCGGTTGCGGAGGGGTAACCAATTTTTAGTCAGTCATGACACATTGCTTACCATGAGATCATCCGCCAAGGTATTTTTAACCATATTTCTTTTGTAGTTGTAATGTATATAGCTGAATGTTTTATATCTAATATATATATATATGGTGAACCTAAATCTTTCTAATCTATCACATGTATGTAGATAATTTTAATAATCTTGCCATGATCAAATAAGCCATCGCATTTAAATTTCTATATGATAACTTCACGACCATTTTGAATACGTTCAGGCTGCACTTCTATCAAATTGATTGCTAAGATGCATACAATATTGATCGTACTTTGCTATGGTATATACAAAAACTGCATTGTTATTCAAGAACTACATATATTAACTATTAGCACTGGTAAGAATAAAACATCCATATATGCCTTCTACTAATGATTTGATACAAAATTGGTGAAGTAATTTATAAAGGTTTAAATCCAGGATTGTATTGGGTAGTTGCATCTGAAGGAATTTACTCCACTTACGTGTGCCAATATGTCTGAGGAGTCCATATTCTCTTCTTCTTTCACAACCTAAAGGAAGAAATTCACGTTAGATTTTCTTCAACTTATGTTTTTTCCTGTTGAAAATATTACAAGAGTGCAAATATATATTATGACCAGAAAATTAATTATTAAAAAGAAAAGAAAAGAAAAGAAAATGGACGGTCACATATATACCTTCTGCTGGTGATCAGGGACGGGATTGGAAAACAGGCACACATGATCTTCATCTGTGTCATCTTGATCATGGTTGGTACCAGCAGTTCTTGCAAGGTCTCCTAGTTCATCGTTTTTTGCGAACCGCCCTCTAACCCGAGGCCTGCTGTCTGCAAGTGTTTTCCGGCAAGCATACTGCATTTTTGGAAAATAAATATATATAGCTTTAAGCATCATTGAATCAATTTGATTTAACAAACTTTTTAGTCCATTAAAGAAAATAAAAGAAATTAATGATGTAATATAGGGTCTCGCCACAAATTCTACTGGCCGTTTTGTGTGCAGATAGGATGTCTCTGTAACAATCTGAGATATCATTTTATATCCCACAGAACATACATTCAAATCCAAAAAATTCCCTATCTGTGTGTAGGAGGGATTTGTTCCTTTTCTTTTGACATAGACATCTGACATCCTTATTATCTTTCACATTGTATATTTTTTTTTAGGTGTAAGATTGATAGATGCAACTATTAGTAAAGTCTAGTGATTATTTAGTCCACTAGGATCAGGCTCACACATATATAAAAGGTTCTATTGAAATTTTGAACTTGACCAACCCCTAAATTACACATGTAAAGATATAAAAAGAAATAAATTAATATAGACATGCATGCAGAAAGCGTCGACATGCATGATGGGCATGCGATTAGATGATCAGGGAGCGAGAGAGAAAGAAATGACCTTAATTTTCTTGCTAAAATTCCTTTCATTTCTTTTCTTCATGTATCTATGGATCTTCCTTTTCCTTTCTTCAACAGAGAGTTTGCCCACCTTAAACGTTGGATCCTCCAAACTTGAAATCTCTGATGCCAGAGTTGTGCTTGGACTACCATGGAGCAGATGTTGGCTCTCACTGCTAAGTGCCTGAATCCACAACAAGGATTGAAAAAAAAAAAAATACACAAAAAAAGTATAAGGAAAAAAATGCAGCAATTTATATATAATTCTAGTGGGCTGTGCATATATATATTTGGTACCTGAAGATCACCGCTGGAGCAATTAAAGACCTTTGCCAAGGAATCAGGGAAGAAAAGTCCACCATTATCTCCCTGAAAATCCAGTTCCTGATGTGAAAAATCAGTTCCCAGAAGCAAACCAGTTCCCCCTGGAAAAATCGCTGAATTGTCAGCTGAAAATGGTGCACTAGTACACATGCTGCCTGAAGGGAAGTAGGGTGCAACCACGGGATCAACAAGCGTGCAAGGAGACGAAGAAGAAGCTCTCAAGCGGATGTAAGAAGGAAGGTATTCCTCGCCAAAAACTGTTGGAAGGGGAGGCACCAACACTGGGCCCCTGGATGACGGCGGCGCCACCATCAGCTGCCGCTCTTGATGAGCTGTATGTAGTGATCCATCCGCCGCGTCCCATAATGAAATCTGATTGTGCAGGCTGAATGGATCTTGATTGTTGTTGTTGAAGTATAATTGCTGATTAGGAAATGAAAAGGTTGGAGAAGAGGTAAAATCTATGGATGCTGATATGTCATTTTCTATCTCATCCAAGAATACGATCGATGGGTTGCCATTTCTGGTGGCTGCCGCCATGGTGGTTGGCATGGAGGGGGTGGTTGTGACCACCAGCGGGTTGAAGTCATTATCTTCTGAACTGTTGTATTTGTTCATATCATCAGTGATGGAGAGATTTGTAGGGTAAGAAGAGTGCTCTTCATAGCAGCAATTAGAACTTGAAGCAACTTCAGAATTTTGAAGTGTTTCGGCGAATAATTCGGACTCACAAAATTCGAAAATTTGAGCACCAAGCGGGCTTGTAATTTCTTCCTGCCAAACAAAGTTGGATAAATAAATAATCAATTGTGTATTGTAATTTTCTGTTCAGACAATAAAGTATTTGAAAATTAATAAACGTACCTCGTCATGTGGCATGGCGAAATCTCATTATTAATACATGCAAAAATCTTCTACAAATTAATCAGATATTTATTTTTAAATGAGTTTTTTCAGAATATTTTCATTAGAATATGTGTGCAAGGGATCGAATACAGACATCCAAGCTAAATAGTCGATGAATAAATTTGCTATCCATGTACCAAAAGATTGTGCACCCAACCATCACCTACATTGGATCAAAGCCACACAACTTTCTTGGTGATTGATAGATATTTTTGCAGAAGATAGAAAAGTTAGTGCATTTGTGCTCTACGTGACCTGTGGGAAGTGAGGGCATTTAAGGAAAACAAATGTATAAGGGCATTGGCAAACAAGGAAATTCATAGTATTTTAACTGGTCGAAAGATGGGCTAATGTCCATTTTTAAACAAACATTAGGAACTATGGCCATAATAACATATTTATCATGCATGTGAAGTGCCTCCATCAACTTTTATTAAAATTTAGTCCCTTTCTTAGTCTAACTGAATAAAAGAATCAAAATGAGAAAACTTATGTTCAAAGATGAAAAAGCTAAATATTCCAATATTGCGAAGACAATGGAGTGAACCATAAGTAGAAATTATGATTATGAACTTATGTAATTAAAGAAGTCGGTGCAAAATATCTTCTCGATGTTGATGCTGATTAAGCTCTGAAATTCATAATAGTTACATGAATTTGCAAGTGATATATAGCATTCCTCATCTATCTATATATGTATATACTGTAGAGAACTTGAATTATGAGGAGAAAAATCTTTTCTAAGTAGAGGGAAAGGTGAATCAAAAGAAAATGAAACATTAGAAGAAAAAATATCCACTATATAATTCAAACATTTAATTATCTCCGAAGATTGTTCTTGAAATTATTAAACATATATTTATAAGTATGCAGACATGATGAATAAACATACCCAACATAAAAATAACTTGATGCCAACATTGGTAGGAAGATGAAAATCAAGAAAAAGAATTTAAGAAGATACATGAAAAAAATTTCAAAAGAAAAGAATTGACAAGGCAATTACTATGGGAAGATGTTCTTGAGGATGAACCATGTTGTGGATCATTATTGTTTTCCACACCTTTGATTACTAAAAACAACTGCACTAATATTTCTGCTGAAGACCCACAAAGAGCACCTTCTCTAACATGCCAAAAGTGATATAACTATATATGTTTCTCCCACATCACTTTCATTGAAAATGGTCCTTTTTTGGGGGAGAAGGGAAAATATAGAGAGAGAGGGAAGAATGGGGGTGGCCGTTAAAGATTTAGTCAACTTTAGAACATAAAAAGAGCAAAGATTAGCATTGAGGATGTCCGTACGTTGGAAGTCAAACCGAGTTTGTCGGTGGGCCACACACTTAAACAGTTGGCATGACCCTTTTTTATTTTTATTTTTCTTTTTTATTCTCTTAGAATCATAATTACGTCACGCTGGTTTAAGATGAATTTAATTATAAATGTATAATTAATCTCGCATCATTTAAATCTTGATGCAGATAAAAAAATGTTTTTAAATTCTTGCTTAGGATGCATGGAGTTTTGGTTTGTTCATGTGACAACCTTAGTGTGGTTGTAGAAAGTTTTGAGATAAATATGCCAATTTTAAAAAGTTTTAGAATTCGAAACGAGATATGTTATCTTATCTTAAGCAGATTTACATATATATATATATATAATATAAATATAAGTATATATATGTATGTAAAAATATTTGATACATTTGCAGAAATATTGCTGTGAATAAAAAACATATATATTAATATTATTTTTTTTTGTTTATATATGTATGTCAACTATGAATTCATTAATATTCCAACTCCAAACGTCACATGCACGCATATATATTAGTTTAATATGCAAGGAGGAATTAAGTCAAATGAGATAATATTATCTTTTTGATTAAATTTATAATCAGTTTTAAATATTTTTAAAAAAATTTATAATTCTTATATTTTTAAGATATGAAAATGAAAATTTGGTCATGTTTGTGAAGTATAATTTTCTTTTTCCAATGTATAAATTTAACATCCCATGAGCCAAGGAAAAAAAAAGAATTCCCTGAGCCATCTTGACAATATGTTCATAAATTTCTTTTCTTTCAATTTTTAGAGACACCTAGCTAATTACCTATTGAGCACCTGTCAATGTGTTCAACAATACATAAAAATATTTTATGGATTAAATTACAAACAACATAAAAATTAGATTTACATATTACAAGTGTATGTTAATTATTGATTTTGACTTGAAATTTGGGCTAATTGATAAGAATCGAAAGAAATAGAGTGCAATAGAGTCAAAAGGGCAAATGGCACGTGATGAACAGTGACTTTGTGGCGGGGGCAAGTCATGCACGGGCCAGCGCATAGTGCAATTCTACTAGGACTCAGACTCGATTTTTCGCAGGTATTCAATCAATTCTCTTCCAAGAAAAATAAATGAGACCATACACGAGGATTTCTAAACTGTTTTTGAGATAATTTTTCAAAATAGAGTTTAGAACGAAAGTGTTGGGTGTTCTTGTGAGATTG
>JACGDI010001348.1:163989-214422 GCA_014898725.1 Jacaranda copaia
AATTTTTTTTTTTTTTTTGTCAAGTGATTAGGCACATTGCCAAACTACGTTAAATCTTGTTGCTTCATTAAATTACTTTACTATGACATCTCAATTTTATTATCTGATCTAACTAGGTTACAATAAACTAGTATCATAGCCAATTTGATCAGATGCCAATCATGAAGTACGAGGTAGAGAAGTTCGATGAAAAAAATGATTCTAGGCTGTGGAAAGTCTACGCTCTCCTATGTCAACAAGGTTTACAGATAGTGTTAAAGGATAGAGATTCCTTGCTGGAAATGCTGACAAATGATGAAAAGGATGAATTTATGGTGAAGGCTTATGATACCTTGGGGTTGTCATTAGCAGATAACGTACTAAGAGAGGTCACCACAAAAAGTACACCAGCGGGATTATAGTCAAAGCTGGAGAGTCTCTATATGACGAAGTCCCTGACAAGTTGGTTGTATCTGAAACAATGACTATACACGTTGAGGATGAAGGAAAGTACATCTATTACTCAGCAAATTGATTATTTCAATACAGTAATTCTGGATCTCGCTAATATAGATGTTAAAATTGAAGATGTAGACCAAGCATTGATTCTCTTATGTTCTCTACCCAAATCTTTTGAGCACTTGGTAACTACTTTGCTGTATGGACGAGATACGATTTCAATGAAGGATGTGAAGGCTTCATTGAATTCCAACAAGTTGAGAAAACCTGCCTTGGGCAATAGTGATGGTGAAAGTAAGGAAAGATGGGTAGCGAAGAGAAGATCGAGGAAAAGAGAAAGGAGTAGAGGCTGATTGGAGTCCTGAACCAAGCCTAGAAATAGCAACAAGTGTTTTAGGTGTGGTGGAAAAGGGCACTACATACAAAATTATCCGAAACAAGGAAAGGTGAAGGATGCAAGTGAAACTTCTGATTAGAAACGGGATGATGTCACAAGAATTATTGAAGATGAGTTTAATAGTGGGCTTATAGAGAATTTATTAAGCACTGAGTGGATTTTAGATAGTAGCTGCTCCAACGAGATATGCCCACGTGAAGCTTGGTTTACCACTTATCAGAGATAAGATGGTGGTAAAGTACTTATGGCAAACGATGCTTCATACAGGGTTATAAGAATCAACTCAATTAGTATCATAATGCATAATGGCATAGTAAGGTTCCTAACAAATGTGTATCATATTCTAGATCTAAAGAAAAATCTAATTTCGCTAAGTACTTTGGACAAGAACAGTTGTGAGTATAGAGCTCGAGATAAAGTTCTGCGGATTTTCAAAGGTGCACTGCTTATCATGGAGGGAGATAAAAGGAATGGCCTTTATATATTGCTAAGTAGCATAGTATTTGGTACTGCAGCAGTTTCTTCATCACTCAATGATACTATAAGATTGTGGCTTGTGTGGCTTGGGCATATGTGTGAGAGAGGGATATAAAAATTAAGCAAATGAGCTTGCTTTGTGGAAAGAAGATTGGAAAGCTGGATTTCTATGAGCAGTGTGTGCTTGGCAAGCAACATAAGGTGAAATACAGCATTTCAGTTCACAAAACCAAGGGCACCTTCAATTACATTCACTTAAATCTGTAGAAACCTTCTCAAGTTCCTTCAAAGAGAGATGCCAGATATATGTTGACATTTACTAATGACTTCTCACAGAGAATAAGGATGAGGCATTTGTCAACTTTAAACAATGGAAAACTTTGATCGAAAAGCAAACATGAAAGAAAATCAAGTGCTTGGTGATTGATAACAGATTGGAGTTTTGCAACAAGGAATTTTAGGAATTCTGCTATAAGAAAGAAATTGTAAGGCATCACATAGTTGTCCATACACCACAAAAGAATGGAGTTATAGAACAGATGAATAAGACTATCTTGGAGAGAACTAGATGCATGCTCATTAATGCCGAATTGTCTAAGGATTTTTGGGCAGAAGCAATTAATACTGCTTGTTACTAGTGAATAGGTCATCATTCAATTGCTTTAGACTGCAAGATACTAATGGAAGTTTAGTTTAGGTCTACTGATGATTACTTAAACCTGAGAGTATTTGGGTGCCCAACCTATGCTTATGTTCATGATGGAAAACTTAAGCCAAGGGCTAGGAAGTGCATATTCCTAGGCTATGCAGATGGAGTAAAAGGTTATTATTTGTGGTATAATGATGAAAAGGGCTCCAGGATGATTATCAGCAAGGACATAACTTTTGATGAATTTGCTATAATGAAGAAGGCGAAGTAACCCGAAAGCAATCAACTGGGTGTTAAGAAGAATGTGGAGTTTGAACTTGACACTCCATAAGTTTCAAAAGGGAAGCAAAAGATGATAGATGAAGCTAGTGAGAGCGCATTATCACCTAACTAACAGTAAGAAAATAATTCACTACAAAATTATTATTTAGCTCGCGATAGAGAGAGGAGTCAAATTAAACCACCACAGTGGTTTGTATTTCAGAACTAGTAGCTTATATGCTGAGTTCAACCAAGGAGTTTGTAGGAGATGATCTAGTCTCATACAAAGATGCAATTTTTCTGCTAGATTCTAATAAATGTTGCAGCTATGTGTGAAAAGATAGAGTCTCTACACAAGAATAACACATAGGAGTTAGGTGATGTACCCAAAGGGCAAAAGAAAGTATTTCTCTTGAAGAAGTTTTTATATGGCTTGACGCAATCTCTCAAGCAATGGTGTAAAAGGTTTGATGAGTTTATAGTCAAGGTAGGATACACTAGAAGCAATTTTGATTGTTGTATATATTATAAAAAATGTAGTGATAGCCTTATTGTGTATTTGCTGTTGTACGTTGATGATATATTGATAGCCTCTATAAACATATTTGAGATTAATATTTTAAAAGCTTAGTTAAGTGAAGAATTTGAGATGAAGGATTTGGACAGTGTAAAGAAGCTATTGGGCATGAAGATCATCTGAGAGAGACATACAATAGTATTGTACTTATCTCAACAGTGTTACATTGAGAAAGTATGAGTGTTTTGGGATAGATATATCCAAGCTAATTAGTACGCCACTTGCAGCTCATTTTAAGCTCTCATCAGATGATTCATCGAGTACTGTGGATGAGGTGGAGCATATGTCTAATATACTGTATGCTAGTGCAATAGGTAGCTTAATGTACACTATGGTGTGCACTAGGCCAGATATTTCACATGCAATCACTATTGTGAGCAGGTACACGCACAAGCCAGGAAAGACTCATTGGTAGGCTGTGAAATTGATCATGAGATATTTGAGAGGCTCTACAGATAGATGTTTGAGGTATAGTCAATTGAATTTTACTGCTGGGATTTTTGGCTATGTAGATGCAGATTACGTAGGAGATTTAGATAGCAGAAGGTCCATGATGAGGTATGTGTTTTGTGTTTCGAGTTGTACAATCAGCTGGAAGGCGACTTTGTAGTCTTCTGTTGCATTGTCTACAACATAAGCTAAGTACATAGCTTTAGCTGAAGGTGTGAAAAAAGGCATTTGGCTACAAGGGCTGATTGAGAATATGGGTATGGATTCTAAGATCACTTTAATAATTTGTGACAATCAGAGTGACATACACTTGTAAAAGAATCAAGTCCTTCATAAGAGACAAAGCATATTGACGTGAAGTATCACTTTGTCTAGGATATGGTATCTCAAGGTGTCATTTTGGTAGATAAAGTTGGGACCAAGGATAATCTAATAGACATGTTGACTAAGGCTGTTCCAGGAATCAAATTCTAGCATTGCTTAGATTTGGTTAACGTTTGGAGACTCATATGGCAAGCCCCTTTGGGGATAAGGACAAAGAAGAAGGATGGTGAATTTCAAGTCAAGATGGAAAATTGTTGATTTTACTTTGAAATTTTGGGTTAAATTAATGAGAACAAAAAATAAAAAAATAGAGTAAAACGGAGTTGAAATGGTGAAATGGCTTGTGATGAACAGGAACTTCGCATAGTGAACGGTAACTTGCACCAAGGCACAAGTTTTTTGTGCCACAGCACAAACGTTTTGCTCAATTTTGCAACAGAAACAAAACTCTTGGGCCAGAGAGCAAGTCATGCATGCCCTGGTGCGCGGCGCAATTCTACTGGGACTCCAACTCTATTTTCGACAGGTATTTAATCAGTTCTTGTCCAAAAAAAATAGATGAGACCACACATGAGGATTTCTAGACTGCTTTTGAGATAGTTTCTCGAGCAGAATTTAGAACAAGGGTGTTGAGTGTTCTCGTAAAACTTATAGGATTCAAGTTTGTACTTGCACTTGATTTGAAATCAATAAAATTCTTTTATTTGTTGAGTGGATTAGACACATTGCCGAACCATATTAAATCTTGTTATTCTTTATCGAATTACTTTCCTATTACATCTCAATTTTATTTTCTGATCTGATTGGGTTACACCATTAATTCTAATACACATATGTCTATATATGTGCATATTAAGGAACTTGTTATAATTGACCTTTTGAGTACATAAGCATATGAATGATCCCTAACATGATCAAATCCAACCAAACAATAATACAAAGAAGGTATTTGATTAAAAGCTTGATGCCCAAATTATTCATTATAAAAGTAACACCCTTTAACATCTTCCTTTATTCCTGAACTAATACAATGAAAAGACATGCTTAATTTTGGCATTTTCGAGGGTTGAAGAAAATAAAAAGATAGGAGAACAAAGGAAGTGTCGATCAAAATTACCACCATGAGACATCGACTTTTGAAACAAACGTTAGGAAAAGAAAACATATGAGGAAATTTCTCTAGTGTATTTTTTTAAACATTTTTATGCATCTCATTATTAGCTTTCATTACACTCTAATTTTGTTATAGTCACATAATTCTTTTAATTTTTTTTAAATAATAATCTAATTAATTTATTGTGATTTGATGTCACAATTGGCCTTGAGAGAAATTTTTTAAATTCAAGTCTCAATACCTCCAATGAAATACTAACAAAAAAAATTGATACCCCCTACACAAAGATTGCTATGAAATCAGTTTCATGGTTATAATTACAAATTTTCATAATAAATGTAGTTTTTTAAATAAGAAGCAACATAATTGTTAGTTCTTAATCTATTGTGTTGTTTGTTGGATGCACAACATATTAGCTATGTATTATTTTCAGGAAGATTAATATATATATATATATATATATATAAAGAGCATAGTGAGAGTTAGCTATATGAATATTTATTTTGAATTTTGTTAAGTCACTAGTTAAAACTGCAACTTGTTAGCATGCATCAGCTACAAATAGATAGTGATGATGTCTTAATTTGTTATAGCGAAAATAAAATCTCTACGTGTGTGATCTCTCAAAAGAAAAATCCACAGGCGAGGCATTTTAAAGACATTAACTATTATACATCTATTTAAACAAAAATTATAGATAAAGTTATAATTATTTATATTGTCCACTTCTTTTTGAGCGGTCCAGTACATATTTCATCTCAAATTAATGACACCTGGTCACCTTTTAATTTGTCCCTTATCTTCACCTTTTCTTTGATATTTCTTTTTATTCATTTTCTTTGAAATCAAAGACTTAATGGCATAGTTATTCTGCCTCTTTTTCTTCCTCAAATATCTACATCACAATATCACAACATGGATGCCTATGTTAGAGAATCAACATACTTCCGTATATGCATAAGTTCGTAAAGTTTTCAGGTTAATCCACTTTCAAATGATTCTTTAATTAATAATCCTTTTATCATAATAGAAATATTAATCTTAGACCAACTCTAGGATTGTTACAATAATGTTGTTACACACCTTACTCAAGAATTTAAATGGCTTTATGAAAAAAATATAATATTAGTGATGAGAAAAATCAATAATGTGAAATTTATCATCATTAATGTTATGTATTAAGTAACAATAAATTTTATTTTTTTGGTATAATACCATCGTAATATGCCTTCATAATAACACGAACTAATATTTTGAGTTGTTACTATTGCTAATTGGTGAGTCATATAAAATGACACTCTAATTATTAATATTTTGACAAGATTGTTGTCTCTATATGTATGTTAAGAATTATCAATAATGATAGTTTAAATACAATTTTTACATCATTAAGCTTGTGAAAATTATTTCCATGATCATTTAATCTCCTAGCATAAGTTTTACACATATAATGTGAGGTCAAAGGTTCGAATCTATCAAACCTCTAGCATGAGTGTGTATAAATAAAAAAAAAAACTTGTAAAAATTATTATTATGACAAATACAATTTGACCACTATGTATAATTATATATAACGTTTGCAAATTATTACTTACTATATAGTCAATAATTTTATTTTTTATCTTTTGGTATGGGTTCATCTACTTGCACGTAGTTTTGGTCAGTGTGACATGTTTGTCAAAGTAACAATTTCATGTGAATGTGATATTGAATCATTTAGGGTTTTTTTTTTTCGTACAAAAATTATTTTTAACATCAAAATATAGTATAATCTAAAAAATATTACAATTTGAAAGTTCCGTGATATTAAAATTGTCTAACAATTAATGTAATATATAATATGAAGCATTTAATGCTTTGATAATATACTGCAACTAATTTAAGATTCAAATGTGGATAAAATTAGGTATCGTGCTAAATTTGTGTGTGTGTGTGTGTGTGTGTGTGTGAGAGAGAGAGAGAGAGAGAGAGAGAGAGAGAGAGAGAGAGAGAGAGAGAGAGAGAGACTTTTTTTGGTTCAATATCTAGATTAATTAGTTTAAGAAATTAAATATCATAATTAAAAACATGCAAGATGCAACAAGAAACTAAAATAGATATTTGTGTGGTTCATAACTATGTACATCGACTAATTAATGAAGAGGGTAAAATTAGTGTCACGGATTAGGCATGTAAATGGATAAGGCAGGCTCAAAATGTAACACTCATACCTGTACCCATACCCATATTTAACTATTAAAGATAATATAAGGGGTATGAATAAGATTTATACTTATAAATTACCATATATCCATACCCATAAATTACTCATTACTTAATACTTAAATTTAATCTATAAATCTAAAAATTATTTATATCGAAATCAAATTTATATTAATGATAAAGTTTTTATATATAAAAATTACAAATATGCAAATGAACAGTATCAGCCAAATAATTTCTTTTAAAATTGGAATAGCAATAGTAACAGTTGAATATTTTTCATTAATAAAATTAATAGTGGAATAAATATTTTTTATAAAAACAGTTAATAAAATTAATTTTGTCAACGAATAAACTTTGTTAATAAAAATTTTATTAATGAATGAAAAATTAAAAATTAAAGATTATCTAATTTAAATTTAATAATTAAATATAAAAAAAATTATTTTTTGTTACATATGTCAAATAATATTTTTAATATATATTGAGAAAATTAGTATATACATTAAAAACATAAATTCAATAAACTAGACCCAGTGGGTCTTGAGTTAAATAAGGTAGTGTAGGATTAGAATCTAATCCTTTTGGTATTTTAGAATAAAATAAAATATAAGTATTTTTGTTTGGATATTTTATAGTATGAGAGTGGATTAGATAATACCCTATCCATTTACAGTCCTATCAAAGATAAAGAGGCCCTAGAAAGAGAGTATAGGAAATAATATCCAACTTTAATTGCTCCCTAAAAACCTTTTTGATATCTCATAGGCTCATACTTTCGATGCAGCTCTGGAACTTTAAGGCATATTGTAACATTGGTTGCGCTGAAATTATTTACAGCTTTAGTTTGATTTACAAAGTTATCAAACAAAATCACATCAATCACTATAAAAATTAGGGATATAAATGAGATGAGATAATTTGCAAACAATTCAAATTCCACTCTAATAATGTTTGTATTCGGCTCGTTTTCTAGTTTGAGCCAAGCCACATCAAAGCTCATGGGTTGAGTCGAGTTCAATAATATTCGTCTCCATAATATGATCCATGTAAATAAGCTTTTTTATTATGTATATATAGTTACATGTTAGGTCTGCATAATATGATCCATAAAAATAAGTAATAATATCCATAAATATAAGTAGTTAGTAATAATGATGATGATGATGATAATAATAATAATATTTTATTTTTATTTTTAGAAAAATAAGAAGATCATTTGAAAAGTTCATAATTAATATATATTTTGTTTTGAGTTTAAATGAGTTTGAACAAATTAATTCAAATATATACGAGCTCAAGTTCATTCGATCTTATATGAATATCGAGTTATTCTGCTTTCTTATGACGAATCTTATCGAGTCAAGCTTAATATGATTTACCCAAATCTTCATTTAGTCCAACGAGCCAAATTTGAGTTAGGCTATTTAGACTCAATCAAGCTTTTGAACTCGAGCTTAAGCTTGCTAGATTTGAACTCAACTCTACTTGTTTATACTTTTAGTAAAAATAACAATAACTACGAAACAATAAAATTACACTTGTCATATTACTGACTGGGGCGTAACTAAATTAACCGGATCTACGTTAATTAGGACATTTCTTTTGGTACAATATGTTTAAGAAATTAAAAAAAAATAAAATTAACTATAAAAATCTTTTCCTTTTAAAATTGAACATCATTATCTTGTAGGCCATAATCTATGCCCAAATCCAATTGGCACAAATGCGGCCATCTGTGGGAAGAAAATCATCTTAGCACAGCACCATAAGGCCATGATCATATCATTGTATTTATTCTATATATATTACCAAGGAAGTTGTCTAAGAATGGAACATAAATCCTAGGCTCCTACTGATCAGCTGATGCGTGTTTTCACTGTCTAAAGAATTTCACAATTTCAACTGGGAAAGAAAGAATAACTTTTGAGAGTGGAACATTTGCCAAAACGGGTAAGAAGAAAGATGTCGTGAAGGAATGGGGAAGCTACTAATTATGGTATAATGGTTGCTTGAATAAGTGCAAATGACCCACTCAAGCACAGAACATTGGACTCAAATCAAGTGTCAATGATTTGTTTTGTTTTTCTCCAATGCAAAGGCACATGGCTGGTCGATTTGTTTTAACTTTTAAATAAGTTTGCGTAAAGTTAGACTTGATTGTTGCTGTCACTGAGTGTAGGTTTAATTTGAAGAAATAGGGGTGTAAATGAGATAAAACAATTTGTAAATAATTCCAGTTCGTCAATCAAATAAGTCGTGCGAAGTTTAATAATATTCAATTCGAAAAGCTCGCAAACCTAAACAACTTTTTTATATTTTGTATAAATAGTTATATATAATAAGATCCATAAAAATAAGTAAACAACAACAACAGGAGCAACAACAACAATAATAATAATTTGTTTGTTAGTTTTAGAAAAATTACCAAATTTTTTAAATGTTTATACTTATAAATTTTATTTTGAGCCTAAATGAGTTTGAATTAATCCAAACTTATATGAGCTTGAGTTCATCTGAACTTATATAAAGCAAGCTCGATAAAAGCTCATCCAAGTCTTTGTTTATTCAACAAGTCAAGCTTAAATTCGAGTTCGACTAGACTCATTTACACCCCTGCGAAGAAGCATTTGTGATGATTTTTCTTTAACGTGTTTATAACAATTTTAAATTTTATGAGAAATTATGGTAAATAGACTCTTAGGTTTCCTAAATTTATAATTTGTCGTTGGTATTAATAAGTTTCATTAATTTTATGGTTATATCATAATTATGCATTCACTTTTATACTGACATTATTATGCGTTTTGATATGATTTCTCTTATAATAATTGTATCATCGGATTTATTTAATTTACTTCTCACGAGAATCATAATTACAAACTACAATGTAGGATTCACTAAAAAAACTAGCAAATCGATCATAAATTCAATAAAAAAGAGGTCATTGACACTATTTGTGATCGAACACAACGGTCACAAAAACCCTTGTTACAAATTGAAATTTGTAATTGTTGGACCATGGGACCACAAATTAGTAACCACTAACACAATCACTAATTTTTTAAACCCCATCATAAAATAATTTACAAACGAATGAACAAGCGGTCACTAATTAGTAACTGCTTAGTGACCGATTTGGGGGGGTCACTGAATGTCAGTCATTGGTCAATGACCGATTTGGCAGTCACTGATATTTGGTCATGTGACCAACTATTCCATTTGTTACCAATTAGTGACCACCTTGGGATCACTAATCGGTCACAGATTTGTGACACCTTTGTGGTTACTGATCGGTCATAGATTTATTAATTTTTTTTATAATACTTAATTATTATATTTATCCAACCTATTTTTTGTTCTCATTAATAACAATTTAAAACCACATCATTTAAAACATAAATCACATTCCAAATAATACCAAACAATAACAGAAATTCAACAACATTATATCCAAATCCATAAACAAAACAAAGCTTTTCAAATATGAGCAAGTTCATGAAATCCAAGTATGCCAAGTTTAATTTAAGAAAGTTAATTGTTTTTCCCATCATTACCCTCTTCCTTGCGAGAGGAAGAAGCACCTTCAATTGAATTTAACTTTTCCATCATTACTCCTAATGTCCTTATCAAGGACTCTTCTCTCGCCTTTGATTCTTCAACTAGCCTCAATGCCTCCTCTCTCACTCTCATAGTCTGCTCCATAATACTTGCTTCTCTAGCTACTACTTCTTATCTTTGCTTAGCCAATTCTTGATCAATTACTTTTGCAATCGCATCTTATAGTTGCTTCTGACTCACAAAGGTGGGTGGAGATGTTGTGGATGGTGAATCAGAGAAAGTCTCAGTAGCAACAAGCTCACGACAGTGGTAAGTGTTCACAAAGTCATACACTCTACCCTTGCATGGACCATCACTGATCTCAAGCCATTTTTTAGCATCAAATGAGCTTTTAAGAGTAGGATTGTTGTCATGTTAACTAACATATTCTTGACAATATTCATCCTATTTGAACATTCAAATATTAAAAACACAATTATTGAATATCAAATATAGTCTAAATAATGTGCTTGAATATAAACAAAAAATAATTGCTACTCTTCAATTTGAATATAAAAATTGCTTGGAGCATGTGGTTTTAAAGGATAGCTCCCCATTACGGCTTATTTGATCAAAATTTCCAACTTTTTTCATTGTGTGGGTTTGTATTTTTTTAAAAAATTCATAATTACTAAGTAATTTTTTACTTCTTTAATATTTCTCTCTTCAATTATTTACCAATCTTTATTTTATCTTGTACTTTAGTTTGTTTCCTTTCACTCATTATGAAAAAATTATAATATATTTGACATATTAAAAATTTTAATAATATATAAAATTTCATTTTATTTCATCCTATAAAGTTTAACTTCTGCTTTGGATTCAGTAAACTAATTTTTATTTAGTGAAGAACTTATTGTCTAGCTACTACTTCAACTATGAAACAATATATAAGCTCAACTTTTTAAAATATACTGTAATGCCCCTGCCCAGAGGTTGGAGCCCCTAGTTAGGGCGCTAGTAGCCCAATAATCATTCGCTAAAGATTGTATGTGAAAGACTACATTATAATTAAGGAAAAAGTTCTAAATTTCACATTGATCACTAGTAGTCATACCTGTACAGCAATATCACATACAAAACGATGCTTTCAATGCATACTACATCACAAAAAGGGTTTCAGCACTTCAACGCTATCTAGCTACATCAGCCAAAACTACATACAATATGTACATATATACCTAACTCCATGAGGCTTGTGTGATCTTATCTGGGAGAAGAACAAAATGAACAATACAAACTGTAAGTCCAAATGACTTAGTAAGCTGTAAAAACAACACGAATTGCATAGTTATATAGAGTAGATACCAATTAAATTAGTAGTTTAATGTAGCAACAACGGACCATAGGTAATGGCAACCAAACTCGTTCTGGTGGACATATTACATGAGATTTTAAAGTAGTGGTCACAATCTCCAGAACCAATTAGGAAACACAATAGCAGCGGTAGGAAATTGAATAGAGGATACAGGCAAGGAACATAAAATAAGATTAAATCACACTAAAGATGAAATCTATAATACTTTTTCAAAATAAGCTGTTAGGAGTTCTCTTTCCTTGTCTCTCCATGTTCAAAAACATAAAAGCCCTTATTCTTCCAGCTCAAGTGATCGGCTCGGATACTTACAAATAGATGGAATGGCCAACTACATGCCCTATCCTGCTCGTAAACAATTACCTCCAATCGGCTATGAGACAGGATAATAGTAATAGGATATGGGCTGGAGACCAACCACCGTCAGTCCATACTGCCCAATTATCTTTCAGTTTCGATCTTAGGGCCCACCCAAAGAGTATTAGCCATATTCACTGATAACACATAATATATCCAACAACAATTCACAGCACAAATCAAAATGCCATGTTAACATTATTACAAACAAATCCAACACCCTGTTGGTTTCCAAGGAGACATGGCAATACAACATATACTTCAAATCTCTTTTTAGCTTTCTCAACACAATTGCCAATTTTAGATAAAGCAATATCAAGCAAAATTAGCAAAAAATGCTTAGTGAGAAGGGCGATGTGGAGTACTATTTTCACAAATAGATATTCACTCAAAACTTTTGCACACACGCAAAACTCAATAATCTCATACATGAATGAATTTACTCAAAACTTATGCACACACGTAAAACTCAATAATCTCAGACATGAATGAATCTTATGTGAGCATAGATCAATAACCACTGAGGAAGAGAGAAGAGGCAGAATCAAGGTTATCACAACAACTAAGAGTCAATGAATAATATAGAATAATAGCAGCAACGATCGATTTCAATACCAACATAATTAGGTAATTGGGATACAATAACAACTACCTATGTTCTTTTTCCAGCAATAAAAGCTAAATTTAAGCTCACCTGATAGTTCTTGTTAGATATCACCCTCTTGACTCTTCTCAATATTTGTGTCCCCATTACTTAATTCATTAAACATGGTGTTAGAACCTAATTCCAACATTATCATATTACTTGTTAAGTTGTTACATGTTGCTATTTCTAAAAGAGTCTATGTAAGTCCTATTCATGTGGTTGACTTCTAAGGATGGGTTACTCTCAGCTATATACATATATGACTTCATTATAACTTCCAACATTAATATGATAAATCACTTAACTCTCATAATCAAGTCCTAGAGTTGGCATATTACTTCTAATCTTCCTCAATAACATCTATTTAATCTACTTTATTTTATTTAAGTTCGTTCCAAATAGAATTCGGCTGGAGTTTACAATTGAAGGTTTAATCATTCAAAAATCACATTCATGCTATTCAGGTTAAAGTTCAAATCTCAAGCTCAAGTCAACTCAACCCAAAGTAAATCAATTCAAGGTAAATTTAATATGATAAAATTGAAATTTACCTAATTGAACTAAATCTAGCTCAATTTAAGGTTCATTTTTGGCCCAAACATGTTCGGGATAGAGAGCTAAAGATTCTGCCCGTTGACTATCATTGACCACCGTCGAAGCTTGTCTGCTACCTAGAGCTGCACCTCACTAAGCTTGACCAAACCCCTAAGTTAATTTTCACTTATGCTGCCTTTTCGCGGGTCAATTCATCCCAAAATAGCCACCATACTACCGCCTGCCGCCTTATCTTTTTCTTCAAAATTCTCCTTCCTTCGGCCTCCAATCTCCAAACCGAAGGTGCCAGGATGTTACCCACGATAAAGTCTACATAACTAACCCAATATTTCAAAGCTTCAACTAGTAAACTAGCAAAACCACTTCTACCATCCACCTCCCACCATCGGCTCAAAATTCTTTGTTTTTCTTAGCTATTTTTGAAAAAAATTGATATGGTCGTATTCCTGTTGAGGTAAGGAACAATATGGTTGGTTTAGATTTCAATTTTGAGCTGAAACAGAGCAAAACCACATTGAGGTGAAGAAGGGTGCATTGGTGAGAATTTGAGAAATTTTCGTCCTCAACTATAAATATAACCAAAATTTTATCTATGTGCACCAACAACCCAAAACTTTCCACCACTTACATTACCTCCCCAACTCTTTTAACCTCTTTACACTTAAGCCTCCACTTCTCATTTCAGCCTCCAAATTTTTGTTTATTATATTTTAACCGTCAAAACTTTTAAATTTTTTATAGTTAAGTCCAACTAAATTAAATTTTCAATCCTCCTAGTTTCCCTAACTTTTTTAACCCTCCCAACTTAAATTTTATTTATTTAAAACCTAATTTCAAGTGTCATATTATTCTATTTTCCTAATTATTATCTATTTTTAAAATTTGGGGTGTTACAACTCCTCCTCCCTTAAGAGAATCTGGTCCCCAGATTCATACCTAAAGATTGGAAGAGTTCCGAGTAGTGTTGCTGCATAAAATCCTCTCATTCCCAAGTTGCTTATTCTATATGCTGATTCTTCCATAACATCTTCACTTGAGGAATTCTATGATTTCTGAGCTCCTTAAACTTTTGATCCAAAATGGCAACAGGGCATTTTTCATATGAGAGATCACTTTATAGCGGAATATGTTTAGGGACACGATGTGGGAGGGATCAGTGTAATATTTTCTAAGTTGCGAAACATGGAATACATCGTGTATCTCAGTCACATTGGGTGGTAATATCAGTCGATAGGCCATTGGCCCAATTCTCTCGTAGATCTTGAAGGGTCCAATATACCTTAGGATAAGCTTTCCTCATTTTCCAATTCGTTTGATACCCTTGCAAAGAGATACCTTTAGAAATACTTCATCTCCTATGTTAAATTCTAAATCTTTTCTTCACTTATCAGCATAACTCTTTTGATGGTCTTGTGCAGCTTTCATCCATTGCTTTATTATCTGAACTTTATCGATGGCTTCTTCAATTAGCTCTGGTGGTATATTTGTTGACGCTTTATGGCTTGAAGTCTTTAGCTCATCAAGATCCTAATGTAAAGATGATCGACATTTCCAACTGTAAAGGGCTTCATGGGGTGCCATTTGTATGGTAGCCTGATAAATATTATTGCAGGCAAATTCTATTAATAGAAGGTGACTATCCCAACTCCCCTTGAAATCTAAGGTGCATGCTTGAAGCATATCTTCTAAAATTCTGATAACTCGCTCTGATTGACCATCAGTTTGTAGATGTGCGGCAATACTAAAATGTAATTCTATTCCAAGATGCTCCTACAGACTTTTCCATAATCTTGAGGTAAACTTAGGATCTCGAAATCTATTGTGATATGTTCCCATTTCCAATCAAGGATTAAAAGTGGTTGCAGAACCCTTGATAGCTGTTGATGTTCGGTAGATCAGTCATGAAATCTATAGTGATATGTTCCCATTTCTAATCAAAGATTGAAACCAGTTGCAGAACCTTTGATGGCTGTTGATGTTCGGCTTTCACCAACTGGCATGTCATGCATTTTTGCACATATTCAGCAATATCTCTTTTCATTTCATTTCACCAAAAGTGTTTCTTCAAGTCATGGTACAATTTTATGCCGCCTGGGTGTACTGTATATTTAGTACAATGTGCCTCTTCTAGAAGTCTTTGTCTGAATTTCTCAAGTACACATAAATGCTGATGAAATAATAGTACGTCGTCATCATTAACCTTAAACTCATAATCTTTAAGGCTAGAGCTAGTTTTCTTGTATTTCATAATCTTTTTATCTTCTACCTATGCTCTCTGCAGTTCATTGTATAATTCAAGATGAATACTGAGTTCTACAAGCCATACTTGATTGCTCATCTTGGCCCTCTTATGCTCTCTTTTCTTGCATATGGGTTAACTTGCCCTTTCAACTCAACACATTTGCTACTATGTTGGCTCTACCTGGATGATAGGTTATGGTACAATCATAATCCTCAAGAAACTCTATCCATCAGCGTTGCTGCATATTTAAGTCCTTTTGGGAGTGTAGATATTTCAAGCTTTTATGGTCAATGTAAAACTCAAAAATGGCACTGTACAGATAATACCTCCATTAAGCCAAAATGAAAATCACTACTGCTAGTTCCAAATCATGTTTAGGTTAATTTTGTTCATGTACTTTAAGTTTTCTCAAAGCATATATGATTACACGTCCTCTTTACATCAATACGTAGCCGAGTCCTTCTTTGGACATATCAGTGTATACTATAAATCCTTTTAGCCCTTTAGGAAGAGCCAAAATTGGAGCTGAGGTTAATTGCCTTTTTAATTCCTGAAAGCTCTACTCACATGCCTCGTTACACTCGAATTGTTGGTCTTTTTAAGTGAGTTTGGTTAGTGGATTAGCCAATTTGGAAAAGTTCTGCAGAATCTCTAATAATATCCCGCGAGCCTTAAGAAACTTTGTACTTTAGTTATGTTATTCGATTGCTTCAAGTTAACTATTACCTCTACCTTTGTCGGGTCAACCTCTATCTCAGTCTCTAGAACTGAACGCAAGTGAGAGGCATGTTCTTCTTTTGTCTTAGAATAGACCAGGATGTCGTCGATGAAGATCACTACGAATTGATCTAGGAATGGACGAAAAATGCCACCAAGGCTAGTCAGTCCAAATGGCATTACCACAAATTCATAGTGACCATACCGAGAATTAAATGCTATCTTTGGAATATCTTCTTCTCAAATCTTCAACTGATAGTACCCTTATCTCAGATCTAACTTCGAGAAGACTGCAGATCCTTGTAGTAAATCAAACAATTCCTCTATAGGGGCAAAGGATACTTGTTCTTTATGGTGACCTTATTTAACTCGCAGTAGTCGACATATATCTGAAGTGTTCCATCCTTTTTTTTGACAAAAAATATGAGGGCTCCCCAAAGAGAGATATGAGGTTGGATAAATTTCTTTTCTACTAACTCCTGTAATTGTTTCTTCAACTCCTTCAACTTCGCATGGGCCATCTGATATGGGGTCTTTGAGTATGGTTTTGCTCCCAGAAGTGTATGAATAATAAATTCTATCTCCCGATCAGGGGGTAGGATTTGTAGTTCTTCTAGAAATACACAAGAAACTCACTCACCACTTTCACTTCATTTAACTCGGCATGGTCTCGAGGTTTATTTATAAGATAAGCCAAAAATTCAAGACCTCCTTCTCTTAAGATTCTTTTCGCTTCCACTATTGATATAAGCGGTATCGATGGAGTAGGGTCATTTGCTTGATTTATTGGAATTTGCACTACTTTTCCAAGTTTAATCTACTTACGATAGCAATTTACTTGGGCCCGATGACGATACAACCAATCCATCCCCAAAATTAAATCATAATTTTGAATCAATATTTCTACTAAATCAGCCATATATTCCCTATCCTCAATTTTGATGGGACAAGCTCTATACACAATGTCAGTTCTTATCCCTATACATATAAGTGTATGCACTTCTAGCTAGTATGGCATACGTTCTGGAGGTACCCTCAGTTTAGGTGTAAAGTGTGTAGATATAAAAGAATAAGTAGCACCCAGATCACAAAAAGTTTTACCAATAATATCATAAATAAAAATTGTACCTTCAACCACATTGTTTAGGTCGGGTCTTTCTTCACCAATAAGGGTATACGCCCGAGCTTGAACTTTAGGTTTGATATTTGAGCCTCTAACTTGTTTACCCTTATCTTTTTCTATTTCAGTAGGCACCTTGTTAGCATGAGGATAGTTCCAGATCAGATGCTGATTACTACCATAACTCACACACCTTCCCTACTTTCTCCAACAATTTGATTCCCCATGGCCCAATAGCCCACAAAATCTATAATTTCCTTTGTCAGTATTTCGGGTAGGATATACTGTGCTCCTAATTATATATAAGTGAGGTCTTGGTGTTCTAGCTTGGAGTCTACTCTGTCTCCCTCATGAATTTCCTCTGCTAGTACCTAGGGCTTGGAATCCTAAAGCTTTCGCTCGTTTGACCCTTTTCTCAATCTTTCACAATTCTCAAGATTCTAATTCTATTTGCATGGCCTTTTCGATGGCACTGTCATAGTCCTATAGATTCCAAGAAATAAGGGCCCATCGAATATCGAGCCAGAGTCTGTCAATAAATCTCTTTGCCCTTCGCTCCTCATCCCTAAGTATTTGCAGTGCATACTAAATCAATCTATTAAACTTTGCCTCATTGCATCACTGTCATTTGTCCCTGAATAAGATCCATGAACTCTCGCTCTCAAACACTCCTTACAACCTATGGTACAAACTTACTCATAAGTTCTAAGGTAAAGTTTTTCCAAGTTCAAATCTAAAGCTCAAGTCAACTCAACCTAAATTAAATCAATTTAAGGTAAATTTAATTTGATAAAATTAAAATTTACCCAATTGAACTAAATCTAGCTCAATTCAAGGTTCAATTTCAGCCCGAACACATTCAGGATAGAGAGCTGAAGATTCTGCCCGTTAACTGTTGTTGACTACCGTTGACCACTACCGAAGCTTGTCTGCGACTACCTATAGCTACACCTCGTTAAGCTTGACCAAAGCCCCAAGTTAATTTTCACTTCTGTTGCCTCTCCACCGATCAATTCGTCCCAAAATAGTTACCACGCTACTGCCCGCCGCCTCATCTTTTTCTTTGAAATTATCTCTCCTCCAACCTCCAATCTCTGAACCGAAGGTACCAAGATGTTCCTTGTGATGAGGTCTACACAACTAATCCAATATTTTGAAGCTTCAACCAGTAAACCAGCAAACCCACTTCCATCGTCCACCTCCTACCACCGGCCACTGAATTCTCCATTTTTCTTAGCCATTTTTTGAAAAATTTGATATGGTCGTGTTCCTATTGAGGCAAGGAACAAGATGGTTGGTTTAGATTTCAATTTTAAGCTGAAAAGGAGCAAAATTGCATTGAGATGAAGAAGGGTGCATTGGTGAGAATTTGAGAAATTTCCGTCCTCAACTATAAATATAACTAAAATTTTGTCTATTTGCATCGGCAACCTAAAACTTTTTACCACTTACATTTCCTCTCCAACTCTTTTAATCACCTTATACTTAAGCCCCCATCTCTCAGTTCAGCCTCCAAATTTTTGTTCATTATATTTTAACCCCTAAAACTTTTAAATTTTTTACAATTAAGTCCAACTAAATTAAATTTTCAATCCTCCTACTTTCCCGAACTTTATTTACCCTCGCAAGATAAATTTTATTTATTTAAAGCCCAATTTCAAATGTCATATTATTCCATTTTCCTAATTATTATCTCTTTTTAAAATTTGGGTTGTTACATGTATAATATAATTTGAAAGATATGATTGTATCACTACAAGTCTAAATGGAATTAAAAAGAAAAACAATAGGAAGGATGAGAACAGTACCAATAAATAGCTGGTAAAAAGTGAGAAATGGTATAGAAATTGAAATGTAAATAGGGGTTAGGGTTTAGTCACTTGTTCACTTGTGGCTTGTACTTCTTTTATTGTTTCATATTTTATTTTGATAATTTTATTAAATTATAGTAATTAATTTTCTTAATTTTTAAATTTAAAATTTAATTTTTCACTAATTAGTTATATATGACTTGATTCATATCTTGGTACTTAATATTTTTACACATTATATTTTATTATAATTTTAAAAAATTAGATTTTATGATAGCTGTTGAATATTGATATTTAGTTTTAGATATGTAGATATAATAATGTTAATAAATGAAAATATTCTCTATTATTAATATATTGGAGATTAAAATTTATAGAGTTGTGAGATTTTAGGGTTTAGAGTTTAAGGTTTATTTAGATAAATTTTATTAGTTTTCTAAATTAATAATAGTACAAATCTACTAAATAAAGTTATGAAATATTATATTTATCTTATCTTATATGTATATAGTATAGTTAGATATTGTAAAATATTTAAAAATTATTTGTGTGAGTTTATAATCTTCTCAAATATTTTATAAGATGTTTGTTAATTTATAAGATGTCAAAAAGTGTTTCATAATCTTTTTAAAGAAAAGAGCTTATAAAGATTCTAAATAAGATGTTAGAAACTTATAAACTCTTTTTAAAAAGGGAAAGAGTTTTTATCTTATTTTTAAAAGTTTAACAAGTTTGCTGAATTTTAATTATAAAATTATCATTATTAATACCTTATAAGCTCTAAGATCTTATTATCCAAATAATTTAGCTCTGTTCACTTGCATTTTGGGCATTTTCTAAAAAAAAATTGGGAGAATGGATTTTTGGAAGAAAATTGGAGAAAGTGCCAACATTTTATTTTTGTTTGGGAAAAATAGGGAAAATTGTTTGAAAATTAGTTGTTAGTTTGTTAATGTTTTGGTGGAGGGACAAATTTGTTGTAAATGTCAAATAAGTTTTTTTCTTTTTGTTGAGTTTGTAGGAAGAAATTAATTTTTTATGTAATATATGTACGCATATTATAGTTTGATGATGTGTATGTATATGTATGTATTACTTTAAAGAAAGCATTCATGAATCAAAATTAAATTTATATGAACTCATAATTATATATTAATATTATTAATATCGACTTACATTAAAAAAATTATTAAATTATAACATAATTCCAATTTTAATTAAAATGGACTATTTTAACTATTTATTATTTCATATTTCTGTGTAGATAAAACTTAATTAATTATTTAATAAAGATATTCATATATGAATATTTAGAATTAAACAAAATAATTATTTAAAATTAATTTACTATTATATTTAATTTTATATGTAATCAATCATTAAATGAAATAGATTATTAACTAATATATCATATTAAATAGATTAGTAAATTAAAAATATTATTAGAATATTTAATTATATATGCAATTATTTATCTGTATAAAATATAATTTATATAAATATAATAATTTATTTAGATAATTAAATAAATTAATTTTTATTAATATAATAAGTTGTCTGAATAACTTAAAGCGTTAAAGAATTAATGTGTTATTTGCTAGATGAATTGTTTAGCAATAAATCAAGTAATTATTTAAATCTAATTTATTAAATTAATAGATTATTATATTAATATTAGACCATAATTAAATTTTTATAACTTTAAGAAATGACATGATTAATAATTAATAGATATTACTATTTTCATATTATATGTTTTCGAAACATGTGACATTATTTATTAAATTAAAAATGTAGTATTTAATTATACCTAAAATTTATTTGACTATACAAAAAATAACTTATTTAAATGTATTATTTAATTATATATGTAATATTTATCTATTTAAATTATAATTTATAAAAATATAATATAATTAGATAAATTAATTTTATTAATATAATAAGTTATCTAATTAACTTAAATTATTATATAATTATTTAATGAGCGCTTTTGTGACCCAAGAAAAATCAATGACCATTTTTGTGACTCAAGAAAAATCAGTGACCACTTTTGTGATTCAAGAAAAATTGGTTACTAATTTGGTGACCGCTTTTGTGATCCAAGAAAAATCAGTAACCACTTTTGTAACCCAAAAAAAATCGATCACCTCAAAAACAAACCACCAAACAACTCGAGCTTAAACCTACTCTTAAGCAATTGCGATTATTTAATGTTGGCTTGTATATAACTTTACAATATTGATTTTATAGTAATCTCGTATTGTGGTTTTAAAGTTATATAGCTCCTTATTTTCCAAGTCTGTAAAGCTTGGTTGTATCTTTTTATGCATTACATTTAACTTTATTATTACTTGATTTATTGTCACATCCACAACAATGAGTTCAAATTTATTTGAATGTTCAGCTCAAGAAACAAGCAAGTGCGCTTCAAAAAGATTCCAACTCCAAGTACCCTATGTTTAAATCTTGGATTTTAATGAGAAAAATATTTTAAAAAAAAATTTCATACTTTAAAATTATAATTTTATGTTTTTATATTTGCATTTTTACATTTTTTTCTATTTTCTCATTTTTTTTAAATTCAAACGTAGTATAAAGAGAAAGAGAAAAATAAGAGGAAGGAAAAAAAATAGGAAATATGAGAAAAATACTCGTGGTGTTTTTACGTTAAACTACTACTATGCAACCTTTTTTCTGACCATTCCATACGAGAAAAACAAAGAAAGCTAAAGAATGAAAAGAATGAAGAGATTGAAGAGAAATTTGGAAGGAAAAGAAAAGACAAGGAAATCAACGGGTGTTTTGCGAATTTGAAACATATTTAATTCATAAGTTTTAACCAAATTCAACCAATTAGAATGTTTGCTTTTCGATTTTGGTTACTCAAGCTGCAAAAAATTAAAGCTTGAAGTTGGCAATGGGTGCTTTTAAAAACTTTTGGTTCTTTTTTTCTTAAAATTAAATAAATCAAGGAGTCCTTTAATTTAGATACCCTTGTCAGTAACTTTACAATAACCCTAATTTACCTTTTTCTTGTTCAAATTCGATTTGACATTTTTATATTTTATGCTTTTATTATATTATTATGAGTTTACAAAGGCACATTTGCATATGGTTTATAAAATGGCAATTAAATACGCATACAAATATGTGTATACAGTTATAATGTATATACATATTTATATATTTATAACTTTACTTGAATACAATATTTACTGTCATATATTTATATATACATAAACTTAAATGTGCATTTACAAGTGTTAATTAGGATAAAATATCTATTCCTACTTTCAATATACACTTTACTCATCACTTGTTTTTTTAAACACTAAATTTCCTACTTTTTTACAAACTTTAGGAATCACTTCCCATATCTTTAAGAAAGGCTTAAATACCCTTGTACCTAGCCAAAACAACAACAAAAAACCCAGCAAATGGGCGATTTTTTCTCTCCACTCAAACAAATGACAACTTTTTCTCCAAGAAGCATGTTTTTCTTTTTTTTTTTTGGGACAACCGATTTCTCCTCTGCTAAACAAAAGGGCGCCAAAAATGATCTCTCCTCTACCAAACAAAAGGACACAAAGAGATGAGAGAACAAAAAAGGAAATCGATGCGACAAAAAAGAAAAGAAAAAAACTTCTTTGCCAAAACTCTACGAAGATGGGACGACCAAGAGTGTCAACAAGGAGCGAAGAACAAAAAGAAGAGAACAAAGGACACAAAGGTATGTTTTTTGCTTCTCATTTCGTGGATTTTGCTTTCTTTCAAAGGTCTGTGAATTTACAAGTTTTGCAGGTAAATTTTCTCATCTTTCTTTGTTTGAACTCTTTTTTTAGTTGTTACAAACTTGAACCCATTTGTTATATATATGATTTTGGTTGTAATATTTAAAAATATCTTAATTGCGCTTGAAATACATGAAAGTTATACTTCATTTTTTTGGAGTTTAAACTTCTTATATCTAAAATTATATGGTGAAATTATCTGAAATACCCTATTTTGTACTTGAATCGCATGGATTTGTGCTTCATGTTTTTCGATTTATACTTATCATACAAAAAAAAACCTAATTTAATCCGTTTATTTAGTGTAACAATGCTTGTTAGATTGAAGATTTGATAAAATTTTAGTACTTTTTATTCAATAATATGTTTGTTTTGTAAAGTACATTTTATAAGGAATTATAGTACAAAATATTTAATCTTTCATTACGTATTACTATAAGTGGTAATATATGATTTGTTTAATTATGTAAAGTATATTTTACAAGGAATTATAGTACAAAGCATTCAATATTTCAATACACATTACTATAAGTAGTAGAATATAATCTGTTTAAATATGTAAAGTACATTTTACAAGGAATTATAGTATAAAACATTCAACCTTTTGGTACACATTATTATAAGTGGTAGTATATACTAATTTTTCTATAATTGATTGCAGCAGTGTCAAGAGAAAATGAGGTCTACTCTCATTACTCCCCTAAATATTTTCATACTATATTGGAGAATGTGAAATCCAAGATGAGGTCAAAACATTTTGATGCATTGAAGAAGACTTTATTTTACATATACATAGATATGTCCAAGTCAAATTTTATCTTCATTCGGCTTGAAGCTATACTTAGAAGGTTTGATGCAAAAAATTTATGTTGAAGTGCACTTTACGTAATTGAATTAACATAAGGGATTATGTTGAAATATACTTTCTGCAATTCAAGAATTAATCTATAATAATTATAGTGAGATTCAATACAACACGTGGGTATATGTTGTTATTTTGAAGTATACTTTACGAGAATGATCGATTAAAATTGTAGTTCCATTGTAGTAAGGTTTGGTACAATATGTGGGAAATCAAGTATAAATATTGAAACAAACTAAGTACATATGTTGTTGTTTTGAAGTATACTTGATGCAATTGATTGATTAAAGTTGTAGTTCCATTGAAGTCAGGTTCAATACAATATGGGGAAATCAAGCACAAATATCAAACAAACAAAGTACATATGTTGTTATTTTGAAGTATATTTTGTGTAAATCCAAAGCAAAGTCTGTTAAAATTGCCGTTATGTCTAGTATAATATAAGAAAAATCAAGGACAAATATCGAACAAATGAAGTATATATGGTATTATGTTAAAATATACTTTGTCCAATTGAATAATTAATTTATAATAATTGTAGTGAGGTTCAAGTACAATATTTTGAGACTATAGAACCAAGTGAAGTACATAATTGTACGAGTGGTAAATGTTGATATGTGTTACAATTTTGAATGCAAGAGTATACTTTATACTACTATGAATAATAACTTAATTCGTTGAATGCTAGTGATTATCACTTAAATATTTTAATATTATTGCATTTATACCATACTAAATATTTCATGCAATTTTAGAGTTTTTGTTGTTAATTACCAAGAAATAAAAGGCAAAACATGGAACAAAATTCAAGTTTATCACTATTAATACAAAAATAAAAAATCAAGTATATAATTGCCACAATGAAGTACATATGTCTCGAAATCATGAATAAATCTCGCTTAGTGAAGTACTATGCCACGCATCTATTCATGCTTTGGTAGTATATTTTCAATATAAATAAATTATATATACAGAACAAACAAAGTATATATAGGGTTATGTTGAAGTGTACTTTGTTCAATTGAATAATTAATTTATAATAATTGTAGTGAGATTCAAGTACAATATTTTGAGACTCTTAGACCAAGCAAAATACATATTTGTACGGTGGCAGGATTGATATGATCGTCAAATGCTCATGTATTTACAATTTTGAATGCATAAGTACACTTTACACTATTGCGAATGATAACTTAATTCATTGAACGCTAGTATTATCTCTTAAATACTTTAACATGTTTGTATTCATACCATGCTAAATATTACACATATTTTTAGAGTTTTGATTGTTTGTTATCAAGAAATAAAAGGTAAAACAAGGAACAAAACTCAAGTTCATCAATTCTAGTACAAAAATCATTAAATCAAGTACATAATTTCCACAATGAAGTACGCAAATCAAGAAATCAAGTACATAATTCCTGAAATTAGGTATAAATCTCCCTTGTTGAAGTATAAAAGCACTAATATCTTGGACAATTTGTATATGTAACTGCTAGTACATTTTCATTGGAAATCAAGTACACATTTACCATGATGAAGTTCATATGTCCTGAAAAAATGTATAAATCTTCTTTATTGAAGTACAAAAGCAATGATATCTCGAACAATCTATACGTGCAACTGCTAGTACATTTTCACTGAAAATCAAATATATATTTGTCATGATGAAGTACATATGTTCGCCTTTATTGAGGTACAAAAGCACTAATATCTCGGACAATCTATACATGCAACTGCTAGTACATTTTCGCTGAAAATCAAGTATATATTTGCCATAATGAGTACGTATGTCTTGAAATCAAGTATAAATCTCTCTTATTGAAATACAAAAGCACTGATATCTCAGACAATCTGTACATGCAACTTCTAATATATTTTCACTAAAAATCAAGTACATATTTGTCATGATAAAGTACATATGTCTCAAAATCAAGTATGAATCTCCCTTATTAAAGTAAAAAAACACTAATATCTCGAAAAATCAGTACATGCAACTATTAGTATATTTTCATTGGAAACCAAGTACATATTTGCCATGTTGAAGTAAATCAAGTATAATTCTCCCTTATTAAAGTACAAAGGCATTAATATCTCAGACAATCTGTACATACAACTGCTAGTACATTTTCATTGGAAATCAAGTTCAAATTTGCCATGAAGAAGTAAATCAAGTATAAATCTCCCTTATTGAAGTATAATAGCACTAATATCTCGGACAATCTGTACATGCAACTACTAGTACATTTTAATCAAAAATCAAGTACATATTTGTCATGATGAAGTACATATGTTCCAAAATCAAGTATAAAACACATATCACTACTTGCAAGGAGAACACTTGAAGAATAAAATTTCAATAATAGAGTACAATTTTAGGTAAAAATGAAGTATAAATGTAGAATAGTCAAAACAATAATAATAATTTAGCATCGTAGTACAATTTCAAATAAATGAAGTATAATTGTAGAACACTTCAAATATAAAAACACTAGCAATGCAGTATAATTTTGGATAATCAATTAGTAGAACATTTAAAGTATAAAACTTCAATAATTGAGTACAATTTTATGTAAAATGAAGTATAAAAGCCAAACAGTCAAAGAAAAATAATTCAGCACCGTAGTACAATTTCAGATAAATGAAGTACAATTACAAAATATTTCAAGTATAAAACACTAGCAATGCAGTACAAATTTTGATAATCAATTAGTAGAACACTTGGAGTATAAAACTTCAATAATAGAGTACAATTTTATGTAAAATGAAGTATAAATGTAGGATATTTGAAGAAAACAAGTTCAGCATCATAGTATAATTTTAGATAAATAAAGTACAATTACAAAACACTTTAAGTATAAAACACTAGCAATGCAATACGATTTTGGATAATTAATTAGGAGAACACCTGAAGTATAAAACTTAAATAATACAATACAATTTTAGGTAAAATAAAGTATAAATATAGAATATTGACGATCAACAATTCAGCATCGTAGTATAGATTCAAATAAATGAAGTACAATTGCAGAACACTTCAAGTTGAAAACACTAGCAATGCAATACAATTTTGGATAATCAATTAGTAGAACACTTGAAGTATAAAAATTCAATAATATAGTGCAATTTTAGATAAAATGAAGCATAAATGTAGAATAGTCAAAGAAAGATAATTCAGCATCATAGTACAATTTCAGATAAATGAAGTACAATTGCAAAACACTTCAAGTAAAAAACACTAGCAATGCAGTACAATTTTAATTGTAATGAAGTTAATTAGAACGCTCCAAGTATAGAAAGAGTTTCAAATAAATGAAGTAAAATTGTAGAATACTTCAAGTACAAAATTTTACAAAATGCAGTACAATTTACATACTATAAAAATATTACTTTAAAACATCACTGCTCTTCTTTCCCCTACTGCTGGGTTCATCCTTTTAGTTCATTAGAATGTCAATAATGTTTATCTTCAATGTCAAATGTAGTAAAACCATATTCATGACATCTTCGTCATTGGTCAAAGTCACATTCAATCTTTGATGTGGAGCTACGTATTGCAAAGTGAAGAGCTCGAGGTTGATTTCACTCTATTTTCTTGCGAGATTAAGGTACATGTGCATTAAACTCATACTATCCCTAATTGATATTATATGGAGCTAGTCGTTGTAGTAGCAACTCCCTAAGACTTAAATTAACACTCCACCTTCACTACTGGTTGATATTTTCAAAAAACTACTAGATGGAGAGAATTTCTAGTGATAAACTGAGAAAATAAATAGGAAGAACAAAAATAAATTGAGAAAAAAACCTGAAAATGATGAAAATAAATTGAGAAAAAGAAAATATGGTGGTTGTGCTAGTGGTGGTTGGGTTGTCGATGTACTCATTCCCACCATCAAGCTTGGTTTCGTTCTACGATTTTTCTTTCTATTTCTGGTAATGAAAGATGAAGCTAGGTTTAGTGCTTGGGAATGGAGATAAAGGGTATTTGGTTGAGTGGATAGAGAAGAAGTAAAAAAAGTGAGTGAAAAATATTATACTTAAAGGTATTTTTGACAAATTAAGTGTGTAGGGAGTGATCTCTAAACCTTTAACAAAACTAGGGAGCTTATTGTATAAAAATTCAAATAGGGATTGAACATGAAATTGGAAAGTGGATTTGGTACTTTATAATAAGGTCTCTGTTTACAAATGTAAAGTATCTTATATGTTAGAAATGTATCTATATACAATATACTTGTTTATATGTACCTAATTATAGACACACACACATATATTTATTACGCTTATCATATTATTGTTATATAAATAATCATAACATAATGTATTTATATATGAATGACAGGTATATCAACTAATATATTCAAATATGTAATATATATATATATATATAACAACTGTATTTATATTTACTATAAATACTTACTAGTATAATAACATATATATAAATAATTATACATACATACATAATTAAACACATATATATCCATTCAAAAACATTATTATACTCATAAAATGTGCATCTCCACATGTCAGTATATGTGCGAAGGTTCATTTACAAATTGATGCTATATATGAAATTCTAAGGGGATCTTATTTAAAAATGCCCAAAGCCATTTACATTTTGTGAATCATACCCCACCAATCAACTTTGAAGTTTTAACTTTCCATCTAAAGTTTATCTTTTGAGTTCATTTCCTAGCCATTTAGATTGATAAAAACTCCCCCATTTTAGTTTTTTTATTTATTATTATTACCTGCTGAGAAGGCAATTTCCTATCCATTTCTCTACTCATCACTCTCTTTGGTTTGTAGTCCTTTCCCACCAAAGTGTGATTCTCCTCATTTTTTTTTTCTTTGATCTCTAAGAATACTATAACATGAAGAAATTTCCTCTTTCCATGGCTTGGCCTCTCTCTTTACTGCTTCAAAAAAGCAATCAAAAACCATGTTGCAGAGATAGTGCTAGTAGCATGTCTGGCCTCTCTCTTTACTGCTTCAAAAAAGCAATCAAAAACCATGTTGCAGAGATAGTGCTAGTAGCATGTCTGAACTACACCCAGGAGGTAGTTTTGAAGAAGAGGACGAACAACAAGAATTGGGAAATTTGAAAAAATTTGTAGTTATAAAAAAGGGTTAAATGTCTTAAGTTTGATAGTTTTTTTACACTCTAAAAAGATTTTTGCTTTAGAATGAGGAAAATATTTATTGAGGCATTTGTGGAGAAAAATCAAAGAGAACAGAAATATTGCAAAATTTGGAGTGTGAAGGACTTGATTTACAAGAAAGGTGTTGTAAAAATTAGCAAACAATGGGGTTCCTCTAACAGACGAATATTGTTGAACTTACCCTTATACAAACCAATGAATCCTGGATTTTCTATGGGAGTATTGTAATTTTGGTAGCAATTTGGCTTGCTTGTATGTTTGAATTTCATACTATATTAATTGTTTAGTATATTTTTAGTGTCATAAGTAGTACCTCTTTGCATTTTTAGTTATATGTAATTTGTTTTACAAGAATACTTTATTTATGCAATTCAGTACTTAGCTCTTCTATGTTTAATACTAGATTTATTCATTTTAGTACTCACACGTTGATACACAATATTTTATTCTCAATTATAATGTATTAGAATTTGTTATTTATCTATCCTTCTTATTTCCACCAATATCAAAATACTTGCACCTCTTACTAGCATGTTGAGAAACATGTTTACAACATTGGTATTGTAGCCTCAATGCAATCTTATCAGTTACTTTTGCTTCAGTGTTGAATACCACATTCTAAGAAAATACTATAGTTATGATGTAAATATATCTGCCCGACACCACCATCAAAAGCCAATGAACTTCTCATAACTATATTGGTTCTAGGACTAATAAATCATGGTTTAATAATCATGCAATATTTAGTTAAATTCAACTTAATCTCTAATGTACTAAAAATGATACTACAAATTGACCAATTATATATATATATATATATATCAATCTTTGGGATTTTTATACTAGATCTTTGCATTTTTGTACTAAAATTGTCTTGTTCTGTACTTATTTCTGGTGTTTTTGTACTTGCTTTTCCTTTAGCCCAATTTACCTCAATTCCATGCATGAGACAATACATAAGATCCTTTAATATAATAAAATCATGATTTCTTCAAGTAATAGTCGTGGCAATAAGTGTGAAAATAATTGGGAGCACATATATCCACATCCAATCACTTGTACTACATTCATATTATTGTAAATTATTTGTGTATATGGTAAATTTATCCTTCTAGCACCACTAGTTAAATTCAACTTGATCCCTCCTTGATTAAGAATAATACTACAAATTAACAAAAAAACACCTATTTCTGGGAATTTTGTACTTGATATTTGCAATTTTTGTATTGAGTTCATTTTGTTCTGTACTTATTTGATGTGTTTTTGTGCTTACTTTTTCTTTGGCCCAGTTTACTAAATTCCATGCATGAAACAACATACAAGACCTTCTGATTATAAAGTCATGTTTTCTTCAAGTAATAGTAGTGATAGTACGTGTGAAAATGGTTGGGAACACAAATATCAACATTCAATTACTTATGTTCTCATTCATACTAGTATAAGTCATTAGTGTATGAGGTAAATATATCCTTCTAGCACTACTTTCGAAAGCCAATGAATCTCTCATGACTATATCAATCCTAGGGCTAATAAATCATGGTTTGATAATCATGCAGTGGTTAATCTAGTTAAATTCAACTTAATCTCTTATATACTAAGAATGATATTGCAAATTGATAAAAAAAAAATACCAATTTTGGATATTTTATATTGGATCTTTGAATTTTTTTTTAACAAAATTTGCCTTATTTTGTACTTATTTGGCAAAATTTGTACTTGCTTTTTCGTTCCTAATTTACCACAATTCAATGCAAGAAACAACACATAAGATCCTCTAATACAATAAAATTATATTTTCTTCAAGTAATGTTGTGATACTAAATGTGCAAATAGTTGGGAACATGAAAGGTATGCATGTAAATAGTTGGGAACATGCAATATATAAAATTATGCAAGAGTGTTTATACAAATATAGTCAAGAGAGGTTCATTGGTTTTTGATAGTGGTATTAGAAGGATATATTAACCTCATGCTTTAATGGTTTATACTAGTATATTTGAATAAAAATACAAGTGGTTGGATGTAGCTTTTTATATTTTCATCCATTTGTGCACATACTATCACGATCATTATTTGAAGAAAACATAATTTTAGTGCATTAGAGGGTCTTATGTATTGTTTCATCTATCAAATTGAGGTATATTCAATCAAAGAAAAAGCAATTAAAAAAATATGCCAAATAAGTACAGAACCAAATGAATTAAGTACAAAACTTGAAAAAATCATTTATAAAAAACTAAAACAATGGAACTTTTTTCTTGATTTACAGTATCATTCTTAGTACATAAGAGATTAAATTGAATCTGTCTTAATTTGGCCATTGCATGATTTACTGGTCCTCGAACTGATATAGTCAAGAGAGGTTCACTGGTTTTCGATGGTGGTATTGAAAGGAAACTTTACCTCATTAATCAATAGTTTGTACTAATATGAATAAGAAAACAAGTGGTTGGATGTGGCTACTTATATTCCCAATCATTTGCAAAACATGGTTTTAATGCATTGGAGGGTCTTATGTGTTATTTCACCCATTGAATTAAGGTAAATTCAACCAAAGAAAAAGCAAGTACAAAAACATGCCAAATAAGTACAGAACAAAGTGAATTCAGTACAAAACTTGAAAAATTAAGTACACAAAACTAAAAAAAAATAGTATTTTTTCTTGATTTACAGTATCATTCTTAGTACGTAAGAAATTAAGTTGAATTTGTCTTAATCTAGCCATTGCATGATTATTAAACCATAATTTATTAGTCATATAATAGTCGGGAGAGGTTTATTGGTTTTCAATGTTGATGTTGAAAAGATATATTTACCTTATTAATCAATTATTTATATTAGTATGAATGAGAACACAAGTAGTTAGATGTGGATATTTGTGTACCAACCATTTGCGCATGTACAATTACAATCATTATTTGAAGAAAACATGATTTCATTGTATTAGAGGGCATTATGTGCTATTTCACCCATATAATTAAGCAAATTTTGGAAAAAAAAAAAACAGCAAGGCAAAAACATACCAAATAAGTATAGCAAGGTGAATTTAATAAAAAGCTTGAAAAATCAAGTACACAAAACTAAAAAAGTGGTATTTTTTTTCTCAATTTACTATATCATTCTTAGTACATGAGATTAAATTGAATTTGTCTTAATGTGGCTATTGCATGATTATTAAATATTATAACAAACACTATAGTCTCAGTATCTAGTACCAAAATCTAGTATTTGAGAAAACCTAGGACCCTAAATTGTTTTGCCTTCTTGTGGGAAATAGGCTTGGTCTGGGCACCATAACCTAACTACTTGTAGTCATAACGGCACTTCCTTTGAGTAACTAAGCTATCTTGTCCCTTCTTATACTAGGAAGCCATGCTCATATTGTATCAGAACACAACAAGTCACTCTCACATTCTATTAAAATACTGCAAGCCATGCTCATGATTTAGAATCGTAGTAGCTATATGAACTCAATATCCTAGTGCATCCCAATAATGACACTATAAAAGAATTCAAGATTATCTATAAAGAGATAAAGAAAATGAATAACAAATATTATCACTCCAAATTATTCTTGAGATAAAAAAGGAATCCATAATCTTCTATTACTTGTCAAGTATGTAGTTGCACCCTCTATAATCTATTTTCCCTTGAAATTCACTAAGGGATTTCAAGCATATTCAACACCAACATCTCCACAGATAACAACAGCACCCTTCTCATACAACATATATAATTTGCATTAAAAAACAATAGCATGTAGTGTTCTTATCAATAAATCCAGTATTAAAATTAACTTATACAATATTACTTGTACAAAAGTTCAATATTTATACAAAGAGATGAAGTACTGAATATCAGACTTCAGAGTATTTAAACTCACCTTTGCAGCATCAATGGTTTCCTTTCCAGTATCCTCACTTATGCAACATTAGTTTTATAGAAATTTCAAATTTTAGTACTGCACATAGGTATAAATATACTAAAACTTAACAATTTAATACCAAATTTATTTGTTGGTAATACTACATTTATGCAATTGTCAATCATTAACAAAAAACTACCAAAACACGAATTACAAGGTTCACACATCCCTTAATTGACATAATATTAAAAATATTTCTAAATTTTACTTAACCAAACAACTAATGTACAGTATACTTTATATGGAATATATACACAATAAAATTAAATATGTACTAATTGAAATAAAGTATCAAAACAATAAATAAAAGGATCAATATCACTTCTTCCAATACGTATCTAGTTAAATTAGGGTTTTTTGCTTTAAAAATTTAAATGTGGGATGAATTGAGTATTTACTAACAACATTAAGTAGAATAATCAAAATTAAGTACATATCAAACTAAAACAACTATAAAAAAATGGAGGAAAATTCAAACATTAAAACAAAAAAATAAAATAAATATCTAATCCAAAATTACCTCTTGGTCTTTGAAAATGGGGACGAAAATGGAGCCCTTCTTACTTGGATCTTCAAGAATAGCAAAATATGGCTTCAAAGATTGAGTAGGAAATAAAAAAAATTGAAAAACGAAGCAATGGGAAGAAACCAGAAAGCATCAAAGAGAGTATGATGCTATAGTTTTAGAGAGAATGGCTGGAGAGTTTAAGAAATATTGTGGAGAGAAAATGTGAGGGGGAGGAGTAAACTGAAGAGAAATCGCATTTGAAGAAAGGTGGTTAAGCAATTTTGTGATTTTATTATAACTTAAGGTTATTTTTGTCTTTTTTACTGAAATAGAGAGTGAACTCAAAAGCTAAATTTGAATGGGGAGTTTGGAGTGAAAAAAAACTAGGGACTAAACACTGAATGAAAGTATGTTTGGCTATTTTTTTTCTAACCAACCAAAATTCTAACACACACATGTATATTTCAACTTATTTTTCATACACTCTCTTTCAACTTATTCCAACTTTTCAACAATATATTGAGAATGCTCATAGCTTTTAATTTTTTACCACTTTCTTAAAAAAAATTGGTGCGTACCTTTTTAAAAGTATAAATTTTTGTGAACAAACTCTAAAAATTAGTGAAAAGAGTATTGGGAAATACAGTAGTAATTCAAGTATCTAATTCGTCACAATGATATAACTTTGTGAGTGGCCCTTAAATAATTATCTAAAATGTGGTATTATTTTCATTAAAATAATCATATACTATTTGAATTATGTATTTCATCTATCATGCATTTATTTCATCTGTCAAAGTAAACAAGCTGTCATGGACTTGTTCCTTACAAGTTGTCGTGCGACACTTAGCTCCTCGTTCGCCCCTTGCAATACTAACTAAGTCAGTCTCCCCTTGTTACAAATGCACAAGTGTTGTGTGTACATGTGAGTTAGTCAAGTGTTAAACACAAGAGAGATTCGAGAGAAACTTTAAAAAGGCTTCTATTACTTGAACTCTACTTTCGACTTCGTTACAATGCAAATAAGCTCCTACTTATTTATACAAGTCTCCTTTCGAATCAACAGTGGAGATCAAATCAATCATACGGTCTAAATTACAAATCTAGAAATTTCCCCTACTTTAGAATTTTCCAGAACCTGTTCTAGAGTGTTCGAGAACCCTATGCTAGAAAGTTCTACATAACTTCTACAAGTTTCTATAACTTTCTACACATATGTACAAGTTTTAGCAAAGTTCTAGAGCCTTTTGGCTTGGCATTAACCTTTTTTGTCATGATCCCTTATGTGTCTTCGATCGAGGCATGCCATATTTCCCCACCTAAGTTAGCAACATCCTTGTCGGGTTAAAGTCTTGGAGAATATCCTAAAACTACCACAAGTCTTCCTTAGTCTCCCAAGTTACCTCAAACTTAGGTAGTCCCTTCCACTTGATCAAGTATTACGTGCTAGGTGGGACACCTTGCCAGCTCACAACTTTTAACGTCAAGACTTCCTTCACTTCCCTATCATATGACTTTGTCATAGCAGGAGGCGCTTAATGTGATATCTCTTAGCTCAAGTCTTCCTCATCCGCTTAGTATGGCTTTAGCATACTCATGTGGAAGACTAAGTGAATCTTAAGCATACTCGGTAGGTCAAGTCAATAAGAAACCTTGCCTATCTATGCCATGATTTCAAATGGCCCTTAGTACTAGAGAACCAAGCCTTTGTGCATTCCCTGCAATGTCTTGAATTGTTGGGGCAATAGTTTCACCATGACTTGGTCACCAATCTTGAATTCCCTCTGGCATCGTTTCTCATTCGTCTACTTCTTCATCCTCTTGCAAGTCTTCTCCAAAATTGAACACGCTAAGTCAACCTGCTCTTTCCACAACTTAGCTATTTTTATCGCGCTGGGCCTTTTCCCATCAACCGACATTGCCGGTGTATATGGCATGTAAAGTTGTTGTCTCGTTGCAAGTTCAAACAGACTTCATCTTGTGGCCTCACTCCATTACATATTATAGGAAAACTGCACCACATCCAAGAGCTTAGCCTAATCCCTTTGGTTGGCACTTAAAAAGTGCCTCAGATAGCATTCTAGTAGTGTATTCACCTGTTCAGTCTCCCCGTCAGTCTGTGAGTGAAAACTCATAGAAAAGCACAACTCCATCCCTAGCATCTGGAACAACTTTGTCCACATCTTGCCCGTGAAGTGGGGGTCTCAATCACTAATGATACTCCTTGATAGGCCTCAATACTTTACCACATTCTTAAAGAACGCTCGTGTCACCTCTTCTGCCGTGTAGTACCTAGAGCATGGTATGAATGTCCCATACTTAGAAAACCTGTCCACCACAACCATGATCGATCTAAACCTTTCAAACTTTGGCAGGGCACTTATGAAGTCTATGGAGATTGATTTCCATGGACGCTTAGGAACCAACAATGGTTCAAGTAATCCTATGGGTTACTTATTCTCGCCTTTGTCTTGCTAACACACAAGGCACATCTGCACGTACACCTCGACCTCATCCCTCATCTAGGGCTAAAATATGCCATCTTAAGTAGTGCTAGAGTTCACTTTTGGCCTGGGTATCCTACCTATTTTATGTCATGGCATTCCCGAATAAGCTCCCATCTCAAGTTGTTCCACTTCAATACGTACAAGCATCACCCCTTGGTATAGAGTAGCCCATCCTCTATCCAAAATTGTTGTGTTTTCCTTTTCTTGGCTAATTTCCTTAGCTCCTAGCTATAGGGTCATTTTCCAATCTCTGCTTGATTGTGTCTACCACGACTCCTTTGGCTAGGCTCAAGGTTGCCAATCCTACCTTCTAGCTTAGGGCATCGACTATGATACTTGCTTTGCCAGACTTGTACTCCTCTTTCCCAAGTGGTACATCATCTCCTTATGCCCCATTCATTGGTTTTGGCACCTCCATAGTTGCCAAGGGTGTCAACTTTTTCTTCTTGATCCCCTTAGCCAATTCCATAGCTGATAGTTGTGGCATCTTTCCATTTCTTTTGGATGCACTCATTGTGGGTACCATGCACGTCACTTCTTTATCTAGTATGCACATTGAATTGAAGTAAGGCATAGGGATTGTGATCACCTTCCTCAAAAAGTCCATCCCTAGCACAACCTTGTACTCATCCATCGGTGCTACTGAGAAGTCCACTTGGGCCTTCCAAGTGCCCCACTCTATGACCACACTTTTAGCAGTACCGTTGAATGGTTTGGCACTTGCGTTCATTATCTTGAGCCAACTATTCCCCTTCACGACGTGTAGGCCCAATCATTTCACCTTTTGTTTGTCAACAAAGTTATGTGTTGCCCCCATGTCCACTATTACCTTAGCGGGCTTGCCGTTGATGCTAGCTTCCACGTACAACAACCATTTGCTCGATATCATGGGAACCGTCTTGACATTGAGGACGTTCAACAACTACAAAGATCTGATATGACTTGCGCCTTGTTCCAGGCTATTCATCGTTGCTTATTGCTCATCAACAATAGCCAATAAGAAACCCAAATTCGAGTAGTTTTTCATCGCATATGGCCCCTTGCACACATAGCAACCACCTTTAGGCACAAAAGCATTCTTTTTCTCCTCGTAGTCCTTCTATCCAGATGAGGACTCATCATGGCCACCCCTGTGGTCCTTCTTCCTTTCCCTACCTTTAGTCGAGTTATTTTTCTCATTCTTTGGCTTGTTGAGGCTGACGTTCCTTTGATATTCCATAAAAGACTCGATCATTACAATAGCCTCGTCTAAGGTCATCACACTCATTTGCTACACTTTTTGCCTGGCCCAACTTTAGAGGCCATCAATAAAGTAGAACATCAAGTCTTCTTTGGACATGTTAGGTATTTGGAGCATCAATGTCGTGAACTCCTTCACATACTTCGGAATAGTCGTCTTTTGCTCCAACTCCCCCAATTTCTTTTGTACTTCGTACACAACATTCTTGGGGTAGAAGTGCTTCTTCAATTCCCATTTGAAGTCTTCCCACGTATCAACCTAACCCATCTCTCTTTCAACATCAGCTTATTTCCTTCACCACCATAGTGTAGCAACACCTGTAAAGTAGAGAGAAGCTATTCACACCTTAGTCAGTTCATCGTTAAGGCCAAAACCCTCGAAGTAAGTCTCTATTTGCCATAAGAAGTTCTCAATCTCTTGCGCATCCCTTTTCCCATCAAACATCTTGAGCTTTATGTGGTCTACCCTGATAGTGATGCCCCCCGTATTAGTAGCCCTACTAGCTACCACCCGTCGACACAAGGTCATCTCCTTGCACATCCCCTCAATGCTTGCTTGAAATGCCTGAATGATGCCCAGTTCTCTTTATCCATTTGGGCCAACCATTCATATAACTCGGCCTCTTTTGTGCTATTCATTCCTCTGTCAAAGTGTTGGCATCTAAGCACGTCTAAAGGTCTCCCTTGAATGTGTCAAGCTATCCAAAGACGTGCTTCTCTAGCGTCTCAATAGTATGCTTGACTTGTTCCACCCTTTCACCTAACTCGCCAATAGCACCTTCCTAAGTAGCCCCCTTCCGAGTCTTGCTTTGGTCATGCTACTTTTTCTTACGGGTTGGCACATTCTCCTTGCCCTTATCCTCAATCACGACTGAAACATTATCATTGGCCATGCTCAATTCCTTCAAAACACTATGCCCACTTGGGCTTTGATACCACTTGTCACAAGTGTTGTATGTGCAAGTGAGTTAGTCAAGTGTTAAGCACAAGAGAGATTCAAGAGAAACTTTAAAGAGGCTTCTATTACTTAAACTCTACTTTCTACTTCGTTACAATGCAAATGAGCTCTACCTATTTATACAAGTCTCCTCTCGAATCAACGATGGAGATCGAATCAATCATACGGTCTAGATTACAAATCTAGAACTTTCTCCTACTTCAGAATTTTCCAGAACCTGTTCTAGAGTGTTCCAGAACCCTATGCTAGAAAGTTCTACATAACTTCTACAACTTTCTACAACTTTCTACACATATGTACAAGTTTTAGCAAGGTTCTAGAGTCTTCGGGCTTGGCATTAACCTCTTTCGTCCTAATCCCTTGCGTGTCTTCGACCAAGGTGTGACAAAGTGCTAATAATAAAATCAAAGAATGTGATTGTTAATTAACTTGATATGAGAATTAAACATTCCTTAGTGTGGAAATCTAAAATCCTTTTTAAAGTCCCAAGACCAACTTAATTTGTAATTATTAAAAGGCAATACATTCTTAAATATGCAAACTTAGGTGAAAGGCCACAGCAAATTAGCAATAGTGTCCACTTGGTTGGGCCATTTCACGGGCCACAATAATCAAGTTAAAGGATTTCATGAACTCTTTAAAATGTTATTAATTATAATAATGTTTCTTGAGAAAAGATGAATAATATGCCATGGCTATTTAGAATAACTTTGAACTGTAAATCTGCAATTGGAGTTGAAAATTCTCTATATTTGTACCTTCAATTAACACTAAATTGATTTCAATTAATTATTCACTTGGGAGAGTGATGATTTTCCTGTTGTATCATCTCGAAAAAATTTGATACACATGAATATTAGTTCATCATAATTCTTAGACGATAATATATATATATATATATATATATATGTATAATCCATTTACTCAAAAAAACAATAAGTGAGATCGAAAATTCTTGTGGTTTTATTTCATATTTCTTACTCTCTTTTTCCTTTCCATTATTCAGTTTCATAATCATCAAAGTTAAATTATTATTATGTTAAAATATTTTTTTTTTTTTGGTTTTTTTACTTTATTTAGAATGTAATATGGTCTTTTATCACTTAATTTATTTATTTTTTTAAATGAACATATAGAGAGAATAATTAGTTTCAACTAAATTGATGTATTTTTTGATAGAGAGTGTATTTGTGAGATGATATGGGGGGAGTGGATGAGGTGGAGTGGAGTATTGATCTTTTCCTTCAGCTGGTAGATTGAGATGTATTGATTTTCAAAATAAGTTAACTACTCAACCATTTGCTCAAGCTCAACCACTAGCTCATAACTACTTTCCCCATACAACTGTGGCCCCGCTTTCTAGAAGGGCGACTCTATCTCGCTAATGCATTCCTCTTGATCACCTATAGGTCAAGAATCACAAAGGGTTACTCAAATTGCCATAGGGCCTCTGGCACTATTGACCACCTGCAAGTTAATCTTATCGAGCTCATCCAAAGGGAAGGAGATCAACTTCACCTATAGAATGAGAGATTGCCAACATATCAAAGTGCCGATATCAATTTTGTAAGGTTAGGAATACACGCAACTAGTGTAGAAAGTCGCATCAGATAAACATTAGGCTTTGTTTTCTCGACATTTAGTATGCACTACCATCTACATTAAATATATCATCAGCCACTCACCATTATATTAAATGTGGTAGACCTGCCATTGTATCATTGATGGCCAAATGCATGTTGACAGGCACTTTGCAAAACACCCGAGGTACCCTTACAACTTGGTCAAATTGTACCTTTTCATAGGGAGCCAAAGGTCATTTCAATCTCTTGCCTCCAAGTTTGGCTCTTAACTATAAATACTCCCTCTTATAGATGTTATAGGTACGCTCTCCTTGCTCACTTTGGCCCTCTGAATCACTTGCTTAGCATCTATTTGTTCGATTTAACTTAAAAGAATTAGAGAGTTTTATTCAAGAGCCATGTCAGCTAGCTTAATGTGCTTTTCTTTGACTACAGGATTCAACTTGTACCTAATCTACTACTAACTCAAGGGAAATATTAATAATCCACTCGACCTCACTCACTCCCCTCAAACCACATCATAGACATAGTCTCTATCAAAAAATACATCATCAGAGTATGAATAATTTTTTGTTGATTTAAAAATAAAATAATAAATTTTAGTATGAGTTATTTGATTCCTTCTTGAAAAATAAGTAATTGAATAAAATGATTTAGAATATGGAAAGAAGCTGTATAAGAATGATTAAGATTTATAACAGTCTAAGTGCGGTGGAACTAATAAAAAAACCATCCTATATTATTTATCACACTATTATTCCCCACATATTATGAGGTGAATACAAAATTTTTTGAACTTTTGTTCCTAAATTGCAGATCATTTCTATCATTTTCATAATTAATATTTAAAATAAATGAAAGTACATATTGATTATTTGTAGTTTTGTACAACAATTTTGTAAAATTTTATATCTTAAAATTTAACAAAAATAAAAAAAATATAAAAGAAAGCAGTACTATATTATATGGAAACCCACACAACACAAATATAAAAAATAATTACGTTCATTTTAAACCTTTTCAAAACTACAATAAATGAAAAAAAAACCCACGTATGCACCTGGGTAGGATGGGATCTTCAATTTTAATTTGATCTTTTCCGCTCTCCGTCTCTCACTCCACCCATTAACAACCCTAGCTCGCACACAGCACGCAGTGAGAGACTCAGACAATGAATTGCTCAAGTAAATCGCCTCAGTTTCTCACTTTACCTTCATACATTTGTAAATATAGCTAGTATTATGACATATATGTATATATATGTGTGTGTTTTAGCTTATCTAATCTGTTCGTTTGATTCGTGACCCCGCAGTATCCGGCGAGGTGCCGGAGGAACCTGTTGTCTCCAAGAATTCCGGCCTTCTCTTTGAAAAGCGATTAATTGAACGCCACATCTCAGTACGCATTTATATTTAAACTGTAATGTATACATACTTTAAGTTTCATTTTGTGGTCAGTAGTCAGGTTTTTAGTTCTGGGATGCTTTGGTTACTGAGAAATGTAGAAAGAATAGGTGAGGTGTGCTCCAAGTGAGGTGTTTGATTTTGGGATCTCATTTTGTGTTATTAAGCCTTGGTAGGAATGGAAGTTGGTGAGAATATGTAGTGAAGACATAGTGTTTACACAAGATAAGATTGGAGTGATCTTTTTTGGTTCATTTTACGGCAGCCCGATCAGAGGTGATTTTGAGCCCTTATGGTGATAATTATCATAATAGTAGTTTCTTTTTATTTTTCCCCAGGAATTTAAAAAACTTCCCTTTAATAATTGAATGTAATTACCTAATATTTAATTTGAATTTATTGGTTGGGTTCTTTTCTGGATAAGTTGATTAACGTCTCTTTGGCAGGAATGCGTTATATGTTACCTCTCTCAATTTCTCTTTCTGTTTTCTTTTGATAAGGATTATGGAAAATGTCCAATTACTGGAGAGTCCTTGACAATGGATGACATTGTTCCAGTCAAGACTGGAAAGGTGTGCATTTTGCACAAATGTTCATTAAACTAGGATTGATGTTTGGCCCCTTGGGTCTTCACATTTAAGAGACGCCTATCCCTTCCTTTTGAATTTTGTTTCGTGAAGCAATTTACAGCTTCATAATTTTGGATACTTTTTGCAGATGGTGAAGCCACGACCAGTGCAGGCTGCAAGTATTCCTGGGATGCTGGGAATGTTTCAGATTGTATGTATTTATGTTCCTTAGCTTTGTGCTACCATTTTTCTAGTTACCTGCAAAACAGTTTTGCAATTTTCTAGTGCTGCACCACAACTAGAAATTATAGGATTTCTTTCAAATTAAATTATGAAAGGCAGGACTACTGAAAAATTGGGTTATGAAGTTATCCACTGTTTCCCCTTTTATGAGCAAGTTTATAGTTAATAAGATATACTTCTGTCTTGTCAACCTTCATGCTCATCCTTTATTAAACTTGCAGTAGAATACTAGAATTACAACCTAGTTTTTGTTTAACTTTAGTCTTAGCCATTCAGGAGAAAATTAATGGCAAACCTTTGAAACATTTTACTTTCTCTAATTTATGAGGGCTGTGAATGATCCTAACCAAATATGCAAAAGAATACTTCCAGGCTAATCTAGATTCAACAGCTCAGAAATTGTTCATATGTTGATCCTTGAACTCATTAGTTTACTTTCAGCTGAGCAATACAAAGTAACACAGTTTGACTGATGTACAAATATTATTACTGGAAAACTGTAAACCCCTGACCACCTATTCACTGGACTTGAATCCACTGGGTCAGACTGACACAATTTTCTAATAGTTTTTTCCATTCTTTCCGGCTTTATCTTTTTGCTTTATCTGTATCCTTCAGTCAACTGGAAATGTGCGAATTGGTGTTATGCTGGAATCAAATTCGGTTATGCTCTTTATTCTATTGTCTACATTTTCCATGCTTGGCCTCAATTTCACTAACTTATGACTATCAGATTGGAGGAGGTAAAATCTTAACATTTGTTTGTTCATGACTTTGTTTTCATAACTTTCTTTCTTTAAAGTAGGAATGGGACGGTTTGATGCTATCCAATTTCGCGTTGGAGCAGCAGTTACATGCTGCAAGGCAAGAGCTAAGTCATGCCCTATACCAGGTATAGATGAGTTAGAGGCCTAGTAAGTTTCAATCCTTTATTATTTGGAATGCTGTTTCTGTGGTGACTTAATTTTCACTCTTCCCTTGCAGCATGATGCCGCTTGTCGGGTTATTGCAAGGTTGAAGAAGGAAAGGGATGAGGCAAGGGTGCTACTGGCACAGGCTGAAAGACAGATACCTACATCAGTAGCAGTTCCAAATGCAGTCAATGCTGCTGCTATAAGCAATGGGAAAAGAGGTTCCTGACTTGAGCATATTTAAGTTTGTCCTATGTTAAGTTCATGTATATTTTATATGATGCAAAATTCTGTTTTTATTGTCTTTGTAGCCGCTGAGGATGCTGAGATTGGTCCAGATGGGAAAAGACTTTGTCCAGGAATATCAAGTAGTATCATTTCTGAGCTTACAGAATGTAATACTGTTCTCTCACAACAAAGGAAAAAGAGACAGGTAATGTCTTTAGTAGTGTAGTATTGCATCTCTATGAATTGAAGCGGCCTCTAAATCTAATTTTGGTGTTAAAGCCTCTTCCTTTATGTGCTTCATATAATTCTCTATTCTGCCAGATGCCTTCTACATTGGCTCTCACTGATGCTGTGGAGAGATACACTCAACTCACTGTAAATCCTCTTCATAGAACCAACAAACCTGGCATATTGTCTCTGGACATCCAGTATTCGAAGGTACAGGCAGTTTTTTCTGGCTTCTCCCATCCTTTTTCTCAATGTTGCTTATTACATTAGATGGATTCTCACTGGCTGAAATCCATGGTCCTCATTGGCACAATTTAGCAGATGTCTTCAGCAATTTTTCTTCTATCTATACCAAATATCTTGTTCAAGACCATCTGAAATCAAGTTCAGATATTGGTTTTGGAAGATTATACAGAGTTTAAGAGTTAGCTTAGAATATATAATCCTGTAAAGTAGTGGCGTCATAGCGTTGGTAGATTTGATGGCTGTGTGCTGAAGTGGGGTTCTTGATCTGATGCTAGAAGTGTTGTAATTTAAAATAAGTCCCACAGTTAATGTTGATTCGGAGATATCAAAGAATAGAAAATTTTAGTCTGGGAAGTATGTGGAACGAAGTGCAAGTCAACTAAAGAGGAAAGCTAGATTATTGTAAGATTGTTTTCTTGCCCCATCAATTGAGATTTCAGAAGTGGGTTCCCTTGGCTCAGTCAGCTGTCCCTTCATTTTCATCTTATTTTCTTTGTCTTTGTTTCAATGAACAACTGGTTTTATATTGTTTTACATCCTTACTCTGATCAAGGAAATCTCATATGATATTGACAAGTAAATATAAGTTAGTAACTTTTATTTTTTCTGAGTGGGAGCGGAGAGAGGAGTTCGGAACTGCAACTCTGATGAGCATGAGCCACTGTTTTCCTTGAATTTTTATGCCTGGTTTGTTGATAATTTCTGTGCTTTCAATCAACTAATATTTTTCATTTGGAACTCTGGATACAATCAGCCATCATATTAAGGATCTTGCTTTGTCTTGTGTGTTTCTGTCAGGACATCATTGCCACTGCTGGTGCTGATTCAAATGCTGTAGTTTTTGATAGACCTTCAGGTCAATTGGTATCTACTCTCAGTGGCCATACAAAGAAGGTCAGCTGAACTGTTATATTCTTCTGTGTGTTTCTGTTGTTGAGCTTTGCTTTCTTGTAAACATGCTTTTCCCCCCCTTGTTTCCTATGTAGGTTACAAGTGTCAAATTTGTTGGAGATGGTGAACTAGTACTTACTGGTTCTGCTGATAAGGTAAATTTATACTCCGAATGAAACTCTCCTTGCAATTTTTGTTGTTGTTAGGATCATTATTGTACAAAACTTTGACATGTATATTTCTATATTTGGTATTTTTCAATTGATAGTATTTTAGGGTTTTTGTGTTATTCAAGTATGACTACTCCTTTGCCTTAAATTAGTTTTTGCTTTGCATTTAATATAGTTGTTCTGCTCTTTGCAGACAGTTCGTGTGTGGCAAGGATCAGAAAATGGAAATTATGATTGTAAGCACATTTTGAAGGATCATGTGGCTGAGGTAATCAAGTTATGGACTGGTTGTTAATCCACGTCTTTAGCTATTTGTTGCGCTGACTTCTTGAGGAACTTTGTTTAACAATGTCTAACATTATGCTGTTGGATAAGGGTATAACTCTCAATTTCATTAAACTACATTTGAAAAGGGCATCCAAATGTATCCCATTTCCTGAATAAATATCTCTACTTGAAGTTAGAATTCATCTGAACGTGGGTCCTTCTCTTCTCAATTTGTCAAGATGTCGCTTTATTTTTTTGAGCTTTGTTATCATAGCAGGATGATGAGTTAAGATTCTCCTTTCTGGACGCTCTTTTAATTTTACACAGAATTTAAAACTTTTGATCTCTTTTAGAGTGAAAATGGTTTTAATGGGCATGCTTATAATTTATATAAGCTCTCTACAGATTTCTTGCTGAATTTGTCAATTTTAGTGGATATTGACAATTTTTTATGCATTTCACTTGATTTGCGTAGCATATTTGTTTACGTGACAGGTGCAAGCTGTTACAGTCCATGCAACCAATAATTACTTTGTCACTGCTTCTCTTGACCAGACATGGTGCTTTTATGAGCTTGCTTCTGGTTTATGTCTCACTCAGGTCCCAACCCTAACTTTGATCTTGTATGTATATGCAAGCTGAGCCAAAAATATATTTTTGTTATGGCTCTTTTCTTTTTCTTGGTTTAGGTCATTTATAAGTTTTTTGCAGGTCGAAGACACTTCCGGATCTTCTGAGGGCTACACAGCTGCAGCTTTTCATCCTGATGGTCTCATCCTTGGAACTGGCACCTCTGGGGCTCTTGTTAAGATTTGGGATGTAAAAAGTCAGGTTGGAATCCTTTGTCTTGCCTTGTCAATTTGATTGGCCCTTTCATTTCTTTGGATAGTAGTATGATTTTCATAGTCCGTGTGCAGGCAAATGTTGCTAGATTTGATGGGCATATTGGTGCAGTAACTGCCATTTCATTTTCCGAAAACGGATATTTTCTGGCAGTGGGTGTCCTTCCCTGGCTATAAAAAAGTATGTGATAAGGTTTTCATGTAATGATTGTTTGTTCTTCAACCTTCAGACTGCAGCTCAAGATGGTGTTAAGCTCTGGGATCTGCGCAAATTGAAGAACTTTAGGACTCTTACTCCTTATGATGAGAACACACCTACACATTCAGGTAACTTTTAGCATGGTGACTGGCACATGATATTTTGTTGTGCACCTAGATTATGATATTTTTACCAATTTTTATTGGCTTTCTGACTTGTGGACTATTTTATCTTTCTAATACCTCGCATAATCTTACCTGATTTTGCAGTGGAATTTGATCACAGTGGAAGTTACCTTGCACTAGGAGGTGCAGATATAAGGTAATCTTTTTCAACAACTGAGTTTGTGATTGGCTTAAAGCTTGATCTGTTCACTTCTCTTTATTATTCTTCAGGGCTTGAACTCCCCACCCTTTTCATTCTCTGTATTATTCTTCAGGGCTTGAACTCCCCACCCTTTTCATTCTCTGTGTATATGTTTCTGTAATTGCTCTGACTTCCTTGGACCAGTGGATTGTCATATTGTATTGCTGTTGGATATTTTTCTTCATGGTATATTGCAGAGTATATCAAGTTGCCAACATAAAATCTGAGTGGAACTGCATCAAAACATTCCCTGACATGTCTGGCACAGGTCAGACAATCTCCTCCTCTTCCACACTTTGCATATCTCTCACAGGCCTCCACAATATGTTTTGACGCATTGATTTTTTTCTCTTCTGAGATTTGGATTACTCTACAACTTCCCAAGATGAATGCTGCCTTTGTCTTGTTTTTTCTTGTTGGCTATGTGGTATAAATGTATCTGCTTGCTCAAAATATAGGGTTTAATGTCGGATACAGGTAAAGCAACATATGTGAAATTTGGCCCCAATGCAAAGTACATAGCTGTTGGATCAATGGATAGGAACCTTAGAATATTTGGGCTTCCTGCGGAAGATGGTCCATCGGAGTCTTGAATCAATATCAAATGTGCACTTTTGCTAGCAAACTAATGACTGGCTGCAACTTTTCACGGTAAACTAATGACTATTCTTGCAGCTGTAAACGGCCATTTCAAGTTTGTGGACCAAAGAAGTGAGATCAACATTTGTCTGTAATTTGTATGGTTCTGTTTCAACGAAAGTGGCCTGGATGTTTTGGGTAGGAACAGAATAGAGATAAAAGTACTGCCAGCTTGATATGGCATTTTTGTGGCGGATTTTAATATGTCAAGACCAAGCAAGGATAGAGAAAATTGTATTATATGTATGTCAAGAGTAGTTCTTTTATATAGGATTGTTCGTTTCTCATAAACTACTATGATGTTTCTTGTTTGTCTGTGCGCGCGCGTTTGTTTTCATTGCTATTACAGTGCTAAATGTGTCTGAAGAAGTGCTTTTAGGCATTTGAAGTATAATCAAAGGCATAATCCTTATCTAAAGAGAAAATATGTGGAAGTAAGTTTTCCCAGGTGGAATTGAACGTCATGGAAAGTGAAACAAAAAGAAAAACGACTAAAAGGAAAAGGAGAATGACTTGAGTAATCCCTGACTTGTGCACTGTTTAAAAAATCGGATCGGACCGAACCAGACCGGCCGATCGGACTATCAATCAGCCGGTAAATCGGTTTGATTTTTTCAAAAAATCAAAAAAATGAAAAAAATGTTATATTTTGTAAAAATCGTTTAAATCGGCCGATCGGACTATTGAACTGTTGAACTGGACTGGTTTTTTTATTTAAATTTTAATAAAATTATTTTTTAAAATTTTTTTTTTTGGTCTAAATACAAAGTTTGAAGGTTAAGGTATACTTCACAAGCTATTTAAAAGTAAAAAATAAGTTTTAATTTAGAGTTTAAAATTTAAAATTAACTTATACACTCTCAATTTTAAACTTTAAATTTAATATATTTAAATTATTGCAATTATTTATAATATAAATTGTGAAATTTGGATTGTAATATTAGACAATATCCTTTAAGTTCTTTATATTTTATATTTTGGTATTTTATTAATTTTAAAGTAATATATATAATATAAATATATATTTCATGATTATGACATTACGGTTCAATTATAGTTTAACTATTGTCCGACCGACGGTTGAACCAGTGAATTGTGAATCGGTAAGTTTTCCGATTCAATGAACAGTTCAATTTTTCGAACACTGGTCTTGTATTGGATAAGAATAATTCAAAATTAAAAAGATCTTAGATTTATGCTAATATGTTATATGCATTTATTTGGATAACTTCTTGATCATTGTAATTTAAAATCACCATTTGGAGTTATTTTAGGTTACTTATTTTATAATTGATTGTTGCAAATGAATCAATCAGAACATAAGTTAATCCTAAGTAGGGATAGCTCAAATCCTCTCTTTTTCTTCCTCCTCTTTTTTTTGTTTTTTCATATATATATATATATATATATATATATACACACACACACACACACAAAGAATTCTTTAAAATTTTAACTTAAAAAAGAAAAGTTAGAAAAAAGTATTAAGATAATGTCATTCAATTAATTAATCACTCAATACCTTCTCTCCACTAAAAACAGTGAATGACATTATCATCATACTAGGTGTCACAAGGTATTTTTAGGGCTTAAATTTTTTGTAGCAGAGCACACCCACTATGTGGCCTAGACCTGCCAAGGACCTAGTTAGCCTACAGACCGGCACCCCCACATAGTGCTTTGGACCAAGTTTGAATGAAACATCCAGGCCATTCTAAGCACATTAGCATCCACACATGCATGCAACTTGAAACTCACAATTAACACGCATGTAATGCATAATATGGAGACAATATTGTTTACGGGCCGTGCATAACCTTGCATTCATATTATTCCTTCAAATAACATAATACACAGGAATCGCCCCCAAGACCGTCACACACCGTTTGCACTCTCGTTTAGCCGTTGTTGTGCAAGACTGTGAGGTCCTTAGGCTAAATAGTAGTCTATGCTACAAAATTGTATAGTGGACACCCCTACTACAAAGTCAACTACCGTTGACATCCCCAACAACTAGGATTAATCCCTACAAAGCCAATTGTATGGCAAAACTAGCTAACAAGCTGCCAAGTGTGCTAGGTAGTTACCCAAAATATTGGTTACAGCGCCAAGTGTCCTAGTGGTTACTCAAATAAGTTAAACTTAACCGTTCACTCTCTGCCAAGCTCATAATCGTCCCTACCAACTGCTTTGCCAACTACTCTTTTCAACCGTTCGAAGTCAATCTGCCAATCGTTAGCCCACTGTCTTAGTTGACTGTTCGCCAACTGACTGCCAACTAATGCCCACACATGTTGTACGTTGCCCTAACATGCCAAGTTAGACCGTCTTGTGTGCTGCATGCCACCGTGTCAAGGGTCGCCCTCGCCCTCGGGTCCCTTAACCATCTACAGGTCACTCAGGCCGCCCCTTCGACCCCTTAATCAACCTGCATCAATGGACTTGCACTCCAAAGAGTTCATCTACCGTGTCCTAGGTGTAGGCCTTTTCTTTTGTTTTCCCTCTTGTAATATGTAGGCAGGATGCTGCCGTTTTGTTGTAATTTTCAGCTTTTCAATATCTAGTGCTGTCACGATAGAAATTTTTTTTTAGCCTATTATAGGGGGGAATGCGTAGTTGAAGCTGAGATGTACTGTACTTTGCTAGAGTCCCCCTCAACGTCTGTCGTTGCTCTGGCAATTATAAATATTGTAATGCTATTTTCATCAATGAATGCAAGCTTTCTTTTCAGTTGATCTTGCCTCTTAAAGCTTTCTTATTTGGTGACGGTTATCGAGCTTAATGGTGGTTGGGCTCTTGTTGGTAGACGGTTATCGAGCTTGACAGTTGTTGGGCTCTTGTGGGTTGTTGGTTATCGAGCTTGACAGTAGTTGGGCTCTCGTTGGTTTTGGTTATCAAGTTTTGGTGGACATAGCTCCCGAGCGGCCAGCTACTAGCCGCACAGTGCGCTACTGTACATACTCCTAAGGAGTGCCCTATGAGAGGTGGTATCAGAGCCTCGGCTCTTGATCCACGAGGCTGAGGCGATGGCGCTAGAACCTGCAGCTTTCGCAAATGTGGTGGGGCAAGAGAATGAAGCCCCAAGACGAGTTGGTACTACGAAACAGTGATTGGATGCACTGGAGGATGAGAACTCCAGGTTCAGTATGTGGTCGAGACCTTGGAAAAGAAGGTCGAGGGACTAGAGGCAGAGATCATGGATCTCCACTTACAGTTGGGTGAGAGTAGAGATATTTGTCAGGCCTTGACTGAGGCGCTGAGGGCAAACAACATGGCTAATTTGAGACGGGAGATGGAAGCAATGTCGATTCAGATTGGCTTGCTTCAAAGAGCAGTGAGCAATGGACCTGCCATTGCTCCAGACCCAATTGCTAGGCTTCGGATTCCAGAGCCTAGGTCTTATAACGGTGCTAGAGAGGCAAAGGAGGTCGAGAA